>JANHFL010004259.1:84614-96029 GCA_032468155.1 Oxyrhabdium leporinum
TAGATAGATAGATAGATAGATAGATAGATAGATAGATAGATAGATAGATAGATAGATAGATAGATAGATAAGACAGAGATATAGACATACTGTAGAATAAATAAATTGGAAGATAAACTGAATACAAAACTTCAGAGATACAATACAAAAGGAAAAGTTATGGAAAAATAAATAATTTAAGAGAAAATTGATATGTTTTACAAATAGTACATAACTGTTAATATTTACCAAAATAGACAAATAATATAACAATAAATACTTGAAAGTCATAACAAAAGGAACATTTTATCACACATGGTTATGTAAAAAATCCTCAAAAATCCTTGGGAAAAAATATGTCAAAATATTCAATATAAAAATCCTAATATAAAATTTGAACTGAAAGCAAAAATATTTTACAGGCATGATTCCAGAAAAAATAAATGAAAGTATCATAATTAGCTAAGATATAACCAAGAACAAATGTGGAAGAGAAGAAAACTGGAAGAGAGGAGGTAAAAGTATGATTCCTGTATGAAAGTCAAAAGTGGATCTTGATGGGAAATGAATATGGAAGAAAAAGGAAAAGGGGAAAAAAGGGAAAAGAAACTGTGGTGAAAGAACTACAATAGGAAGTAAAACTTTGTGTCCTGTATGAAAAAGTGTTCAAAGATAATCTCCGTACAGAATGAAATAAGTTGGTCATAAGGAGAAGGCAAATCACTGGAACAAAAGATAAAATGTTATGCTGGGAATTGTTTTTGATCGCAGCAGGATTTAACATTGTGGACAAGTAATGTTGTAGAGTGCCACAGATGAGTGCAGTGTTACGAGACTGGAAAGTATGAAAAACATATTTTTGGGGAAGATAAACAAAAATGGGGCATGCAGAAAGAAAATGCATGTAAGAAAATGATTGCTTCAAAAAAAATGAGGGTGACCATAATATTCTAGAATAGGGGTATCAAACTCACGTCGTCACGGCAGTGTCACTTGATGTATCGGGACTTTTTTCCCCTTCGTTAAACTGGGCATGGGCGTGGCCAGTGCGTGACGCATCCAGCCTGTGGGCCAGGAGTTTGACAGCCCTGCTCTAGAACATGCTTAGAAAGTAAAAGTCACAAAGAATTTAGACAAACACAGCAACAAATAGTTAAGATCAAAGAGGTAGCAAAGTTGCCGAGCAATCCTGATGAACATTGTTTTGGAAATGGGTGAAGAAATTACTGGTAGGAACAGTGATTTGAATGAAACATGAGAGAGGTGAAACCAGTAGGAATACTTCGAGATCTCCATGGGGATACACTGAAAAATTGAATTGAAATCAATGTTATGTATCCATGAAGAAAATGGTATAAGAATGTTGAAAAAGGCTAACGCTGCAAGTATAGATGATGTAACCAGAGAATCTTAAAATATGGATATGGTTTATTATGCAGTGGCTGTGCTTAATGTATGTGGAGGCTGCATTTCTTACTGACAATTGGAAAATGCTGGTATTGTTCACTTTATAAAGGAAAAAGGGAGGAATAATTAATGCAAACATTACAGGGGGATTCATTTGCTAAATGTGCTTGAAAGGCCTTTGGTAGGATTCCGATTAAAGGTACAAAAGATGATAAATAAAATGGGGGAAATCCAACATGGCTTCAGGCCAATTGGTTTAGGCCAGGTGTACAAATCAGATTTTTGCTCTTCGGTGGCTATGGAGATTCTCAATCACCCAGGTCATAGTTGTCCCAAAGGTGCTTTTCCAAAAGGTAACTGGACTTTCTTGGTTTTTTTCTTTGAAAATGTTTCGCTTCACACCCAAGAAGCTTCTTCGGTTCCCTTGCTCCTTAGTGGGTTACTGAGAAATGTAAAATGAGAAACAAAGCTGATAGTAAAGGCACCTTGGGTACAATCCCAAAACATTTGGAGCACCTCTTGAACACCATCAGCACTGACAAAATCAGTCAATTGCAAAAAGGCAGCTTTATTTGAAACTGCTTACATCCTGCAACAATGCCTTTAACACCATCGAAGGCCATTTGCCTATCCCAGGTCCTTGGAAAGATAGGTGGATAAAAATGCCAAATCCAGTCTAAACATCTAGCTAACTCTGTGACCAACCATAATAATAATGATGATCACATAGAGGGAGATGAGTATTGACTAGATATCTTCTCCAAAAGATAGATTCACTACTTTAACCCATCCAATCCTCCCCTCTGAACAGGAATTTCTGTTCAGGTCTTTACCTTCTCAGTAATATCCCAAAACCAGTGAAACATTTGGTTTAATACTGATCCATTAAGCAATTGCTCTCCCAAGTCATTTAACAGCAGTCCTTATGAATAAATAAACAAAAGGGTAATAAAGCAATTAGACTAAGGACAGTGAAAATCCATTCTATTACTAGGATGAGATAGATGGCTACATGTAGCTCATTGAAAAAAACCTTTTTCTTTGCACAGAGAGAGAGAGAGAAAGAGGTTGTCCTGCGAAGGAATAGGATCAAAATCTCATCGCTCACCAATCTTGATATGCTAATTCGTTATTCCAACCTCATTTTCTATTCTCCTGTTGTCTTGGATACGGGAACATTTTTGATATTCCCATAACAGGGGTACCAAATTTTTATCTTCATGGAATTTTATGGGATTTCATTATCTCAGCCAATCAATTAATTTGGCTCAGGTCTATGACTGGAAAGCAAAAAAGGAGAATCTTCATCAAGAATGAATCCTTGTGGCCAAAGGCTACATTTAGTCTTCAAATGATACGCTGGAAGAGTGTAAGCCAATCTGCCGGGAGGTTCACAAGTCCTGAGTGGAAATAACACATTGTGCATTATAAAATCCACCATTGTATTTCTTTCAAAGGCAAGAATTCTATATATATATGAAAACTCTGAATGATAAACTGAGATTCCAACTCTTCGGTATGGCCTTCCAATTGATACGCTGGAAGCTCTGCTTCAAGATGGTCAGGACTGGAGAAGAAAAACTAAAATTAATCTGATGTACAGGTAGACCTCAACTTACAATCACAACTGAGCCCAACATTTCTGTTGCTAAGTGAGACAGTTCTTAAATGACTTTTGCCCCATTTTACAATCCTTCTTGCCACAGTTGTTAAGTGAATCACTGCAGTTGTTAAGATAGTAATATTGTTAAGGGAATTTAGCTTCCCCATTAACTTGTCAAAAAAGTTGGAAAAGGTGATCACAAGATCCTGGGACACTGCAACTGTCATAAATATGAGTCAGTTGCCGAGAGTCTGAATTTGGATCACATGACTGTGGGAATGCTGCGACAGTCATAAGTGTGAAAAACGGTCATAAGTCACTTTTTTCAGTGCCATTGTAACCTTCAAACAATTACTAAGCAAACTATTATAAGTCAAGGACTACCTGTATAGTTAAATTAAGCATAGGTAATTTTCCTTGTGTATTTAACTATTCTCCTCTGTCCAGTTCAACATTACAGCTTGATGACAGTTTTCAAAAATTGGAAGGCCATACCGAAGAATTGGAATCTCAGTTTATCACTGAGAGTTTTCATATATATAGAATTCTTGCCTTTGAAAGAAATGCAATGGTGCATTTTATAATGCACAATGTGTTATTTCCACTCAGGACTTGTGAACCTTCCGGCAGATTGGATTACACTCTTCCAGTGTATCATTTGAAGGCTAAATGTACCCTTTTGCCACAAGGATTCATTCTTGACGAAGATTCTTTTTTTGCTTTCCAGTCATAAACCTGAGCCAAATTAATTGATTGGCTGAGATAATGAAAGCCCATAAGATTCCATGAAGATAAAAATTTGGTACCCCTGTTATGGGAATATCAAAAATGTTCTTGTATCCAAGACAACAGGAGAATAGAAAAAGAGGTTGGAATAATGAATTAGCATATCAAGATTGATGAACGATGAGATTTTGATCCTATTCCTTCCCAGGATGATCCACAGGCAGAAGAATTTCCCAGTGTTGACTTATTGTTTTAAAAAGCCATGGTCCAAGGTATTATCCCACAATTTCATACATAGCAGCAAGACCACCAAAGGGCCTACTATAAGGGTGCAGAAAGTGAGGTCCAATCCTATAGCCTTCTAACATCCATGTTTTGGCCTGATGCTTATGGTTGCCCTCATTTCAACACTTAAAGCTGAAATGAACTTTCCCAAAACAAACTTTGGACTTGTCCACTTTTGGAGTACATCTCTGAAACATTGTTGGTTTGAGCTGCGAGCATGGAGATTTGGTTGCAAATGTTTCATCTTCATTTGAGGAGACATCTTCAGTGCGCTTTAGATTGTGCTTGTCTGGGGAAGCCCTGGCCTTTAAATACCTTTCTGAGTACTGGTCTGATTTCAGGTTCTGTGATTGGCTGGCTGTAGTTGCTGAGTCATAGTCCTTGGTTTTAAGTACTGTCTGTGTGGTGTAAATTAGTGCTGATGTTGTTGTTCAGATGTCTTCTGATGATGTCATGGTCTGGTTTCAGGTTGATTTGATCAGCTGCGTGTGATGTGATCCGATTTCTTGTAATCTGTTGAGTTATAACTTTGTTTGCAGCGTGGCTGTTCGTTGGTCTTTAAATGCTGCCTGGGGACGAAATGTTTGCAACCAAATCACCAAGCTCAGAGCTCAAACCAACAACATAACTACCAGCCTGAGCTACTAATATTCAAAGACATTTCAAACATCTCTGAAAGCCTGGTAAAGCCCTCAAATTGACAGAAGTTGCACACATCCCTGGTTTTCCAGAAGTCTATGTACTCATTTCTGGAAGTAATTCTGCTTTTACCCTCCAATATCCAGGAAGCAATATGAGATAAGAATGTACCCAGATTCAAGATTCATCCTTCTTGCATCACATTGTGGGAGATTCTGGATAGGATTAACACTCTTTAGCATTTATTTAGATTCAATTTGAGCCAGATAGATATTGTTAATGATTCTGAGCCTGATTTTATTATTTATTTCAATAGGGCTTCTTATCTCACTAATGGTAACAAAAGTAAAAAAATATAGAATATAAAAGTAGCTGAAGGGACTAAACCAATGTCCCCCACACTTGAGCTGTCCAGTGTATTGAACTTCAACTGACACTTTCCAGCCCTCGTGGCTATGAGAATCCTGGGAATTACAAATAACCATTTATATGACAGCAGCATTATATGACCCAGCGGGCCAACCTTCCGGGTCCCATACACAGCAGCAAACCTTCACATGCCACTTTTGTTCACATCTGTGCTTCTCAGGCTGACCGTACAGGGAGACGTCAACCTCCGTGCCTGGAGTTGGCCCTAAGAGTCCGGTGAGCAGTTTCACCATGGCCCTGCTTGATCCTGGAATATCGAGGCCATAAGGACCTTAAGCAAGTTTACCCCAAGGGGCTTCATGATTTACTACAGAAATTTTGAAGAGGAACTGGCAAAAGTGATATCTAGAGCAATGGTGAGGAAATGGCAGAAATGAAACCTAGATAAATGATGGAGGAAGATAAAAATCAACACAACCAACCATTGATATGAGCCAATATGTGGGCATATATGCTTTGGTTGGATGGCAAAGAATCAGTATGTCTCTGGTCTTACTGAATTGATAGAATATTGCTCAGAAGTCATGTTTCTTGAACATTCTTTTTTTCAGAAATACGTGTAGTCCCCACTTTGCCTGCCTTCAGGTAGTTGAGAAATGACAGTCCTTTTCAAGAGCTCCCCTACCCTGTTCCCTAAAGGCCCCACTCTCTGACTTTCCTGAGAACAACAAACACCAGGCTCTTTAAGAGAGTATCCTTATTCTGCAAGTTGCACAATATGAATTGTCTCACACCTTCCTATGTGTATTGCCTTTTTCTTGATTTTACATTATTGTGTTGGTATTTGGGTTATGATTATTAGTTTATGATTTTTACCTGAATGTTAGGACCCTGGAATCATTGGAGCTATAAGGCTTACATGCATTCACAAGTAGAAAAATAAAATATTTGACTTGTTTGTATAGCAGAGCTTCATTTGAAGTTGCTGTTCCTTGAGTGCTATGATTACACAGTATTGTTTGATACTTTTACTGAATTATTCCCCCTTTTCCATGCTCAGCACATTAATCTGAACTTTATTGAGGTAATAATTTGGGGTCTGGTAATTTATTAAGTCATTGAAGAAATCAAAATGCTTTTAGAATCACTAGGTTTTAATTTTAATAACTGAAAAAAATAAAGAATCAACACATGGACTCTTCATGAATATTATCTTGTTTCCCATATTTATATAGTTTTCAAAAATTAAGCTAGAAGATGGAAAAGATATTTATGTACAGTGCTCTCATATACAATACAGCTCCATTCAGGGATTCTTCCATAGATTTACTACTTGCTTAGAGTGATTTCAGTGTTAAAAGACAATGAAGGCCATTTATCAATAATTTCTAGGATACATCTCAACAATGTTCAGAGTTATGTTTTCAGAATTTGTTAAGAAATTTTCCGTTAAGAAATTTCTTCCTTTAAAGAAATGTGTGCAGTTGAAAAGGAAAAGAGATCAATTTTGGTTATCCTTAACATTTAGCTGCATGTATAATTGAGTCACAAATTTAAATTCATACCATCCAATACTTGGTTTTTAATTTGTTTTCTTTCCCCTGTACTCCCTGAACCTATAATCTAGCCTCAATCACTTCAGAAAATTCAAAACTGTATTGTATTGTTCAAAATTGCATTGTACCTATCAGGTGCAAGAAACCAGGAGGTGGAATAGGTTCAAAAGTACTACAAGTTTATTTCATGCTACCTTTACGTAAGAATCTGATCTACTAATGGTCAAGCCAAATTTGTGCTAAATAAGAATCAATGGGGAGGCGGGGAAGAGTGGGACCAGACCAGTGGTAGGATTCAACTTGTTTTACTACTGGTTCTGTGGGCGTGGCTTGGTGGGTGTGGCTTATTGGTCATGTGACTGGGTGGGCATGGCCACCCCGTACCCCATTTTGGGCCTAGTTGGCTTCCCTGCAGCCTACTGGGAGCAAAAATGCGGCACGTGGGGAACCCCAGGAAGGGGCGGGGCGGGCAGGGGCAGGGCCAGCCAGAATCTTTCCTACCGGTTCACGCGAATCGGCCTGAACTGGCTGAATCTCACCACTGGACCAGACCTAGATCTCTTGTGGGAGTGTATGCATTTAACCATCTTCGGGCTCAGCCTGGTCGTCTCATACACCATCGTGGTGGAACTTATGGGACATGGATTGCTCATCACAGATTAAAGAAAGAGAATGTTATGAAATTGGTATTCTCTCTCTCTCTCTCTCTCTCTCTCTCTCTCGTATTCTCCCATCATAAAACCAAAGGATGCTTTGGCCCATCAAACAATTCGTTTTCTTTGTAGAATTTGTTTTACCCTTCAGGACAACCAACCACCATGGTATCTACGCAGCCACCATCAGAAGTTCTTGCAAATAGAGCTTACTCTGTAAAAAATCTAGTGTTATTTTCACTTGAGCTGTTCTTCTGAAATGCAGCCTACCTAGAGCTGATCGGGATACATTTACTGCAACAGTGACTATTACACATAGACAAGCCAGGCAAACAAAGACAGGGCAATAAAAAGCAAAGTAAATTGATTCTTCTCCAGGGGAGCACCATTAGCTGGTATCCTAATGTGAGACACTCTCTCTAATGAGCGTTTCTAAGTAGAACAAACAGTTTCCTTTAAAAGTACATGAATTTTATATGATTTACAGCTAATTCTCTTTAATTCTGCCTGCATGAGCAGGTGATAAGAGAATGTGAAGCTAGTTAACAGCAACAAACGCTCAGGAAAAAGCTTTCCTATGTTCTTTTTAAAATTTGTATCCAGGCATTGGATAAATTTAACTTGGCATAGCATTCTGGAAGTCATAGCAAAGCCTGGTGCTCACTCTCAGCTCTGTATCTTTTGATAGAACACATATTTTATAATTGCCTGGGAGAGAAAATAGAATTGTTTTCATCAATGGTGTAGTAAGGACAGAGTAGTTTTGACTCAGAGCTAGTTTACAAATGCATCACTTGACGCCTGCAGTGAGAGTGCCATGAAAGATCTCTGGTGCAAAGATAACAATAGCACTTAGACTTATATACTGCTTTACATTGCTTTACAGCCCTCTCTAAGCGATTTACAGAGTCAGCATATTGCCCCCAACAATCTGGTTCCTCATTTTACCCACCTCAGAAGGATGGAAGGCTGAGTCAGCCTTGAGCTTGTGAGATTTGAACTGTCAAATCGCAGGCAGCTGGCGGTCAGCAGGAGTAACCTGCACTACTGCACTCTAACCACTGCGGCTCAGAAGATAGGGGTATAACTCAACAAATGAGAAGGACGAACACATGGCTATCTCACTATGTTTTGAATTAATGGATATGGGGAAGTTCTGATCTTTTCCCTTCCCTTTCTAGAATATATATCTAAACCAGGGCTGTCAAACTCCCGGCCCATGGGCTGGATGCGTTAGTTGCTGGCTACGCCTACGCCCGGTTTAGCGAAGGGGAAAAAAAGTCCCGATACATCACGTGATTCTGCTGTGATGAAGTGAGTTTGACACCCCTGATCTAAACAAATTATATACCATACATTTATAGATCCAAATTTCACTCCACTCTCTATCTTAGGTTTGAATCCTCCATTCCATGACTCAACATTAAACAGAAACATTTAGGAATCACTTGGAGAATCGAAAGATAATTTTAGGCAGTTGTCTGTGAATTCTGAGAGTTCCTATTAGTTACTTACTCCTACTTAACCCTTGATTTTTTTTCCTGTTGCTCAGTTGGGTCCGATTCTTGCAGACTGTCTGGACAAGTCCCTGCAGTTTTCTTGGCAAGGTTTTTTGGAGAGGTTTTCAATTGTCTCCTTCCTAGACATACTAGATCATTGCTCATCTTTATGCTATGTGTCTAAAGTGGTACTAGAATTCACAGTCTCCTGTTTTCTAGCCTGGTCCCTTAACGACTACATTTAAATGGTTCTCTCACTCCTTAATAAGTTGTACGTAATAAATTATATGGCATAGTTACTTTAATCCTTGAAATATAATTGATGCATCTTCTCTTCTACTTTTCATGTAGTTGTTATCTTGATTTCCAAGAAAAAAATAAATAAAAATAGATGTGAACCAAAACGAATAGAGCCTGAAGAGACATATTTTGCAAAGCGGTTTCACATATATGTCTAGGAAGTGGATAATATATTTCCCTGAAAAATGCAGTTCAATCAAACATTTTCCCCATGCAAAATGAAAGAATTGTCTTTACTCTGATTTGGCTTTCTGTCATTATGATACAGATAAAACTGATTGACTATGTATTCTAACCTGCATGATGACAGCATTTCATATTCACATTTTATTTTAGCTAAACGACCTTATCAGGTAGTTAACTATTGCATGTCATAATACTATCTACTGTATTTTTCAGAGTATAAGACGCTCCAGACTAAAAGATGCATCTAACTTTTGAGGAGGAAAACAAGAAAAAAAACTGCCTCTTCTTTTAAAAATTAATATAAATAGAAAGAGCAACATGTTCAAAAGCCATATAGACAGTGTATTGTCTGGATATTGAACATGTTGCTCTTTCTATTTCTCTTAATTAAAAAAAAAATCTGCCTCTGCCTCCCAGCATCCATCTGGTATTCATCTGGCCCATTCGCTGCGGCCCATTTGCCGCTGCCCATTTGCCGTGGCCCATTTGCAGCCGCTTCTGCCTGTTTGCTGTTGCCATCGTGGCCCATTCACTGCAGCCTGTCCACCACCGCCGCCACCTGTTTGCCAGCCCGTTTTCCGCTGCTGCCACCCGTTTGCTGCCGCCATCGCAGCCCATTTGCTGCTGCTGCTGCGGCCCATTCTAGAACAGCTGATCAATGCCGCACCAACTCTCCTCCCCCTGCCACAATATTCACTGTATAAAACATACAGACATTTCCACCCACTTTTTGGAGGGGAGGGGGGAAGTGCATCTTATACTCTGAAAAATACGGTATATAAATTTTGGTTAAGGTCACCTCAAATAAATACTGCCATTAAAAAAAAAATGTTAAGAAGGAAATGCTTGTACAAAAGCTCAAAAGCCCAATGTTTTATTCCAAAGTAAGTAAAGAAAACTACCAAAATCATAATAGAGACCTGACATGGGGAATCAAAAATCTGAGCAAACACATAGATTTAACTCCAAAATTTATTTGAAAAATATGAGATTATCATCTCAAGTGTACTTTTTGTTTTTTCCCATGAGGGAAGGAAAAGAAGAAGTCTACATTCTGGATAGAGAGGACCATTGGTTTGAAAGGGGAGTAAAATAGGCCATTTATGTTACCAATGAGCAGCCCTCTTTTAATAGAGGGGGAGGGGTACGACATAAGCTATCACCTATCTCCCGTCTACAACACAACCCTCACAGAAGTTCCAAGAATATTCTATCCCCATTTGCGCTCTGTTACAGGTGACCCTATGGGCACAAATAAATCCCCAAGCGGCCTCAAGAGCTCTCAGGAAGAGTGCTAATGACCAGATGACTGCAAAGAAATATGATCCTTCCATCATTCCCCCCCCCCCCAAACCCTGTCAGAACTAATTGTTCCATCATCCCGACCATCCTGCCAGAACCGATGAAGCTTCTTGGATGAGAAGTGAAACATCTTCTTCTTCAGGGAAAAAAACAGTCCAGTTGCCTTTTGAAAAAACACCTTTGAGACCACTTATGACCTGGATGACTAAGAATCTTCACAGACACTAGTTTATCCTAAATGCAGTGATTTTCCTCTTTTCCCCACATCTAATTACAATTCCTTTTGGGCTTTTCTTATCCTTTCATAGTCTTTGTGGTTTTAGGTACTTACATCATGATATAGTGGAGACTGGTTTCCATGTAGTCAGTGTTTTCCTTCTGTTTGAACTGAGAGATTGGCTTTTAATAAAAAAGAATATCTATTAAGTCAACCTATATATATTTGAAATAATTTGCAACCAACTTGACTGGAATCCTTATTTTAAAAATGTATGAAGACCCAGAACTTTGCTGTTCCATATAATTCAATTGGGTTTAGCTAGATTTAGGAGAATATTGCAGTGAAATGAAATGAAATTTGTATTTCCTCCCCTAAAGTTTAATTTGAAATGCTGAAATTTGTGGACATGGTTTGTTATTTTCCCGAACAAGAGGTAAAATAGGTGTTTTAAATTAAACACAGCAATTTTACTAGCCAATAAACCAATATTAAAAACTTACTCCAAAAGCAAAAAAGAGACCAAATATTTTAGCCCTTCAAGGAAATCCTCAGAGGTTTGGGGGAGGGGGGGGATTGCAGTGCCCAGCATACCAAAACCTATAGTTCATAAAGTTAGTTTACTTTATTGATTAGCCCTTGGGCCATATCAAAGTGCAGAGTTCCAGACACAAATTATTACTAAAATCTGATA
>JANHFL010004259.1:96129-110953 GCA_032468155.1 Oxyrhabdium leporinum
CAGTTGCCCCCCCCACACCTCTATGCCCAACCCCCAGCTCATTTTTGGGGTAAGGGCAATATTAGGCCCACCTCCAAAAACATAGGGTTGGGCTTATTATTGGGGTGGGTCGTGTTTTCTGAGAAACACGGTATATCACTTTGTGCTTCTATATCCTTAATTCTTTGAGCTGCTCTTTTTTTTTAAACCGTTCCCTTGCTATAGTTCGTAAATCACCATGGTTGAGTCCACATATCAGTCTTCTACTGCCAAGTCCCTCAAAAGTCATGTGGAGTTGAGTAGAAATTTACTTCACTTCCACCCACCTTTAAGTTTTGAGGATTTGTTTTAAAGACTTGTTCCTGAGCAACGGTGAGCAACGAGGAAGAAGCCTGGCATTGGGGCTCAATTTGAGAATGTCTGCTTGCATTTTCTGCAGAGCTGCAGCATATCAGATGAGAGGATGAGTTTGGAACCTAATACAGAACCTCATGTTTTCTCCTTTTGGCAGAAATGTAGTCCTGAAGCGTTTATTTATTTATTTATGCAATGTTTTTTCTTCTTTAAAATACATAAATGCTTAATAAACAGTGTATTGTCTGGATCAATTTGTTTATACAAAGTATTAATAAGCTATTAGCAAAAGTAATAATTATAATGACATCCATAATTAAAATACTAACATTTATTATAGTGAAAATTCTTACATCATTTACTTATATATTTTAGTAATCTTTCATCCTCTAATTTCTACCTCTTTTATACAACCATTGATAAAACATATCCCATGTTAAAAAATATTCAGTTTCTTCCTTGTCTTTTATTATTAATGTCAATCTATCCATCTCCGCACAATCTAATATTTTTCTAATTATATTTTCATCAGTAGGTTATCCTCATTTTTAAGAATGTCTGTTATCCTGTTCTCTTCCTCCTTCCCTCCCTCCCCCCTCTCTCTCCATGTGTGAAGGTAACACTCCATCTCTAATTCTTGCCTCAGACTTGCAGTTGTGATGCCTCTCAAGTTCAGTTACAAGGAAATACGTCTAGAAGGAGGAAAGAGTGAGTCAGAGGGCAGAGGGGAGTGGTCCAGCTAGGAGCAAGGAGCAGGAAAAGAAAAAAGAGGTACAGAGTCTACCAGAAACATGCTGTTACACCATTTATGAGCAGAAAGATAACTTTCAAACAAGAGTCCAAGAAGATCATGACCAACTGGAGGAGAGGCAGAGCAAAGTTGGGGACTGGATGAAACTACTTGGAAGCACACGAAACTGATGCGAGCAAAGTTCTGGGTAAACCAATAGCCTTATGATGCTTTTACATACCCAGTGCATTAGAAAAGCAAATAAAGGATTGATGGTGTGTATAGGATCTGTCCATTGAAATCCCTCAAGCTTGAAACAGAGAGAGACGTAATGTTCCATTAAATTGTTAGTGCACTTTGTGTATAAGCTGTAAACATTGTTATAGTGCAATAGAAAAGTGTCACTGTTTTGACCTAGAAACTTACATTAACTGGGTGGAATTGGGACAGTTGAAATAACAGTTTGATGCTACAGTCTTTCTAACTTAACAATATTGTATCTGTGATCTTAGGCCTTTGAAAAGGCAATCAGAAAGCCAAGTGAGTGAATCCAGAGGTAACCTCTTTATGGTGAAAGAATTGTGCTGCTGGCAATTTTGAAGAATTTTCATGTTTAATTAAAGAAGATGCAGATATTAGAATAAATAATGTCATTCTTAAATTCAGTGAAGGAAAAAGTCTCCTCTATTTCCAATCCAGTAAATTTCATGCCCTTGTTCCTAGCATTCTATAGTAGTGTTAATAAGTATGGACTTCAACTCCCAGAATTCTCCAGGGTATTCTTGATTTTATTAAGGGTTTGAGGAAAGTAACAAACATCTGACAAACAAATCTTTTATAAATGTCTGTTTTCTTAGAAAACAAGACCACAGACTCAATGTGTTTGGAGATCAGCCCTTTTTTCTGTTACATTACCCGAACTACTGTGTTTATGATTATTCGCAGTTTATTCACTGGTTAGAATAAATAAGGAGCACAAATCGAACAGTAATGATGGTTCAGACAAAAATACTGTATGGCCAGGGATCGTCAGGGTGTTGAAACTACAAGTTAAGTTTCTGCCCAGCTCCATCATTTGATAGTGCTTTTCCCTACAGATAACATTTTAAAATATATTGTTATTAAAAATCCTATTGATTCTTTCATTGTTCTGTTTTTACTACTTATTTACCCCATTATAAATTGCCTTGAACACTATTTTGCCGAATACCATGCATATTAAAGTACAGTTTAATCTCTGCGGTAAACCTTTCAAAGAAGCATCTATATTAAATTTCTTTTTTTTTAAAGTAGATTTAGTTCTTCATTCAGCCAAAGTATGAGTATGATGGCATTAATTGCCTCTCTGAAGTTTTAAATTTGGTACCATAAAGATTGCTAAAATAAATTCATTTTATAAACTGGGTGTCAGCACTAACACATGCCAGTGGCAAGGGATTTTATTAAGGGTTTGTTTGTTTTTCTTACACCTTAAGCATAAAACTAGTTACAATAACTGGAAGTAGATATCTATTTGGAAGAAAGTTAGAAGATCATAATCTAGTTCTTAATCTACTCAACCCATCAAATGGAAAAAGTTTGTCAGAGGTTTAAAAAGGATAGATACCCTGAGCTTTGTTTTTGGTCATTACATTAACATGTTCACATTCAGAGTTCATGCAGCTTTACTGGCAACTATATAGACATGGTTTGCTATTGCCAGTATTCTCCTCCTCCTCCTCCTCCTCCTCCTCCTCCTCCTCTAGCCTATATTCTTGTGTTTTCCTGTTGTCACAACCCTATTTAGTCTCTCTAGATCAAAGGATTGCCCATATATATCCCTGTTGAGCAATTGTCATATTGCTATTATCTAATGAACTGTCTCATCCCAATTTTATTAACCCAGGCAGGCAGGCAGGCAGGGCATGTTATGGATCCCATTGGTTAAAGAACTTTCTGATGGAATTTAGGAAGAGAGCTTTCTCTCCTGTCACCCCTGCTCTATGAAACAGCTTGATTCCAGATGTAAGGCATTCTCCAGGCATTCTCCAGGCCTTTCAGGATAACATTAAGTGGCTTGGGGGTCCAAGAGTGCTAGGTAACTTTGGGCATGGTTGGGGGAGCTGAAAGTGCGTCCTCTGCCCTTTTAACTTTGTCACTTTTAATTTTCTTTTAATCTGGTTTTTAACTTCTTTTTACTTATAGTTTTTATATCATTTTACTGTTTTATCTCTAAACAGTCCTGAGGCATGCAGGTGTGAAGGATATTATAGAAATTTGATAAATAAACTAAAATTTTCAGTGTATTGTTTCCAGCAGAAAGCAGAGAGGATCTTTCTTATCACATGTTATTATTTAATTATTTCAGCCTGGGTGCTTTATTCTGCAGGATGCTCAGACTGATACAGGGTGCAAATCAGCATTTAAATTCTGTGCAAGTTCTACTTCTTTCCCTGCATATGTTCAGCAATTTAAAAGTATATTTTATAATCAGAAAATAATGTGACTTACTTTGGAAGGGAATACTTTGCCGGGTATGTATGTATGTGCAAATTAATTAATCAACATAACAAAAACCCAATAACCCATGCATTTTCCAAAAGATATTCACAATACTTTTATCAGAAGAATGACAACTCTCAGGCACCATATGATTTATTATGTCTGTGTTTTAATTTATAAACCTGACGCTATCTTGGCTGATAAATCCTGATAATATGCTGCATGCACTTGTGATAAAAATTGCTTGCCAAGTGGTGACACCTGGCTGCCTCTGCAAATAGACCAGGGAGCTCCCTTAATTCTAAAGGAATGTTGTTCTGATTAATATAATACTGTAGATTCTATTATATTAAAGGTTCAAAAAAAGCTTTAGTTCAAAATAAGGTTCAAAAGGAAGAAAGCAACTATATTAAACATAGTTCTTTGCTTGCTATCTTAATTACAACGATTATTTAAACCCAAGTCTTCGCTAAAAAGTATTACAGGGATGGAAGACACGTGGCCATTCAAATATTGATAAACTGCAATTCTAGAGTCCCCCGCCTTGACTAAGCAATCTGAGAACTGCTGGAGCTGTAGTTCAATATGTTGTTAACCAAAGACAAACTGGAGCTCCTGCAATGGCAGTCATACAAACATTGCCACTCACATCACTTGCTTGAGATGGGTGACTATAGGAATTAAATCAAGGAGAGTTTCAACCTAGAACTAAGGAGAAATTTCCTGATGATTAGAACAGACAGTGGAATGACTTACCTCCAGAAGTTGTGAGTGCTGCAGCACTGGAGTTTTTTAAGAAGAGATTGGACAACCATTTGTCTGAAATGGTACAGGATTTCCTGCCTAAGCAGAGGGTTAGATGAGAAGACTTCCAACATCCCTTCCAACTGTATTATTCTGTTATTCTGTTATATACCGAATAAATGCATACATGCATGCATAGATACATACATACATAAATTTAGTTCATTTGTAGTATTGTGTTCTATCAAAGTACCTTGCCTTGCACTCAAGCTTGTGAGATATCATGGGTGGTTTCCTTTGCAAGGTAAGTAACACTATTCAAAGTACAAAAAATACAATACAATACAATACAACGCATAATGTATTTTAATGTACAAAATGACTCAAAGACATGAGATAATAAAATAGAATAGGAAATAGATATACTCTAGTTTACTATTTTTCTATCCTTGCCATTTGTTCTTGTTTTCCTTTTGTCAGTCATATTAACTTCTTAATTTCACACATGCAGAGCACATTTATTTATTTCATTTTTTTGTTAATTTATTGAAGTCCTCCAATTCTCATCCTGTGCTTAGATATACCCCAGTACAGAATTCAGTTGCCATAATGGTTGTATGAGATTTCATTTGCCTGTTCCTGTGCATGTACACTTTATATTGGGGTTACAATTTGCCACATTTGCTTGTCCCAATGAGGTGTAATTATTCAGTTTTATCAATACCAGCAAGATTCCCTCTCTGGGAGGCTCTTCCTGGAGAACACTCTTCTGCAGTGCTCACATAATCCTCTAACCCATGAAATAACTGTAATCTATTCAATTAATTGTTTAGTTGTGGTTTTATAATATACCGACTATTAAACCAGCCATGTTGCCTGGAGTTACCCAACAGATTGAGCCATAAACCAGCCAATTACATTTTACCTTAGGAAGGACCTTTGCAGGCAGAATGCCAACTTCTTCTTCTTGTGCCATATCCATCATCGGATGTTGGCGATCATGTTGTCAATCCTATTTTTATCAACAGCCACATGAAAAAGTACTGTTGAGTTTTGTCCAGACTGGTCCCTTAGATTTTGAAACCATGTTTTTCTTCTGCCTGGACCTCATTTGCCTTCAATCTTTCTTTGGAGGATTAAGGGAAGTATGCCGTATTTTTCCGGGCGTCTCATCACATGTCCAAAATATTCTAATTTTTGCTTTTTTATGGTTTTTATGATTTCCCTTGGCTTTCCCAGGCGGCTTATCACCTCCTTATTTCTGACTTTGTCAACCCAGCTTATACGTAACAGCCGCCTGTAAATCCACATTTCAAATGTTTCTAGTCTCTTCAAGGGACTTTCTGTCAGAGACCAACTCTCCACTCCATAAAGCAAGATAGAAAAGATGTAGCATCTGACAAGCCTGATTTTCAATCTTAGGCTTATGTCGTGACTGCAGAAGACCTTTTTTCATTTTGAAGAATGCTTTTCAAGCTTTCTCTCTCCTTGTTTTTACCTCAGTGGTCACGTTCCAGCTTTCATGTATATTAGAAGCAAGGTACGTGATCCTTTCAACTTTTTCTAGTGGTATTCCTTCCGAAGTTATCGGTGGTAAATTGGGTTGTTTGCTGACGACCATGATCTTGGTTTTTGAGGTATTAAGCTTCAAGCTGTATTTTTCAGATATTTCTGTGACTCTGTTGATGAGTAACTGAAGGTCTTCATGCTTACTGGCAAGCAGAACTGTGTCATCAGCATATCTTAAATTGTTGATCCAAACATCATTTACTTTAAAGCCAGCATCGATGTTTTCCAGTGCTTCATTGAAAATTGATTCAGAATGCAAACATCCACTGTAAAATTTTCTCCTTTAGTCATTCCACTCTCAAGGAGATTTGAAGAAAATTAATGAGATTGCATCAAATATGTCTGAGCCCTTGCTAGTTACTTTTATTTGATTCTCGGGTCAATAAGACATTCTTGAATTCCTCTATCTTTATTTTTGGTCATCCCTCATCTAATCTTCCAGAATTAGAAGACAAATGTTACTGTCATGCTTTCTCGTATCTGGAGAGCCAACTAAAAAATGGGTAGAGATAATCTTTATTAGTTTGCATACCAACAAAATGTATTTTGTATATTTGATTATGATAGACTTCTGTTGGGGAATATATGTGGGGTTTTTTCCTCCTTGTCACAGTTTTGGCTGAATTTCTGGAGGTGATGGGCAGCCATTTGTTGGGATATTTTAATTTGGCTTCTATGATTCCATGGATGAAATTGATAGCCTAAAAGTCCCCTTTTAGCTCTAGAATGGTACAAAGTGAAATTCAAATTACAAGTTGCATATTAAATCTGAGACTGAATGTAATTTTTTCTCTCCCAACTATTTAATAATAGTATTTAATAATTTACAGATTATGATTGTGTTCATACATCTATAGTGCACTGACTGATGTTAATGCACTTGTTTTCATTACAAATCATGGATACATGTTTATTTGTATTAGAAGCCTGGTTCATCCTTAAAATTTTCTTAGTAATTTCAAAAGTAATGTGAGGAACCAGAACTCTCCATCATGTATTATCCTTCTACTGCCATAGCAGAAATAAACTGACAGGGGGCAGTGTAACTTCACAATTTTTAGTGTTGCTCTTCTACACTCCTGTCTTAATGTGCTTTCTCAGTCAGCAAAATTTGCAGATGTGATTTATAAAGGTAAATTTACAAGGGACAGAGTGTCATTATGTAAGTAATGTGTCAGAGATATCAACAGCATCAGCAATGTTTTTTGGCATTCATGTGAAACATGAAAGAAAAAGTTACATTCTTTATTTGGCCTGCCTTTCACAAGTCTGATTTATCTAACTTGGGTGTCATCCTATACATACTTGCCTGGAAGTAACCATAAAACTAAAAGGGATTCCATTTTCTGACTATGCATTGTGCTTCTTGTCTGTATTGGTATTATTCACAATAATCCAACCATATCCATTGTTTGTTGGGCAATCACTGATAGGATCAGCATCAAAGAATTGGTCAATGTTTTGGGTCATCAAGTCCAACTCTTTGCTTAATGCAGGAATCCAGCTTAAAGCATTCCCAACAGATAGCTGCCCAGCATTTGCCTCAACACTGTCAGAGCAGGGAGCACCTCATATCACTGAGAAATTCCACTAGCAAGCTGCCCTCTATTGTTGGGAATTTTTTCCTAATATTCAACGGAATCTATTTGCCTAAGAATTTAAAAACTTAAAAGTTTCATATCCTCCACTCCAGGATGATAGACAGCAGGCCTTCAGTTTCTTTTGTGTGACAGATCCTTAAAATTGCTATTGTCTGACATCACTGACATGATAGCAGTGTTCTAATATCTCAGGGGTTGCCACAAAGAGGGAGTGAAGCTATTCTCCAAAGCACCTTAGGACAGGACAAGAAGCAAGTAATCAAGAAGAGAAGCAACCTAGAATTAAGGAGAAATTTCCTGACAGTTAAAACAATTAATCAGTGGAACAACTTGTCTCCAGAAGTTGTGAATGCTCCAACAGTGGACGTTTTAAAGAAGAGATTGGACAACTATTTGTCTGAAATGGTATAGGGTTTCCTGTCTGAGCAAGGGGTTGGACTAGAAGACCTCCAAGATACCTTCCAACTGTTCTATTCTATTCTATTCTATTCTATTCTGTTCTGTTCTGTTCTGTTCTGTTCTGTTCTGTTCTGTTCTGTTCTGTTCTATTCTATTCATATGATAGACTGCATTGAGAATGAGGACTTTAAGAATATTAGAAATAAAGTATCTCATAAAGTCATCTTAATAGGGACCACTTATGTGTTTATTAGATTTATATCCCATCTTTCCTTGGGCAATTGAAATATTATATTCTACTGCCTTTTCATTTCCCCCTTCAACAAATTTGTGAGATAGGTAGATCTCCTTGATTTTGGTTCATCAGTTTAACCAAGGGGCGCTATACTATCACATGTATAAATCCCAATAGATCATGAGCAGAGAAGCTGGCAGAAAGAACATCTCCTTTGGGGATATGTGACTTTCCATGGTTCACTACAATATAGTGAATATACAGTATCTACAATGTATTAGATACTAATATCTTGTAACAAATTCATAGACAACCGTTCCAATAGTAAGAACAAGTCATGGAGCCAATGAGACTGCCACAAAATGGATTTAGCATTCTGGTCAAACTAGATTTTTTCTTTTCCTGGATGCTCCATTTTATCCCTCTGCCTCTCCTAATATTCTGTTTCATTGCTCTGTTTTCAACAAATAACCAGCATTTTGTACAACACTTGAGCACATTTGTGTTTACTGGTTTCTGTTGAGTCTCACTCAATCTTTAGTGGAGGAGAGGTCACTCAATTTTTTTTTCTTTGGGTTCATCTGCAAACTTCGGGGTTTCCTAGACCCTGCTAGCTACAGTAGATGGTGACATTTTGGATCCAAAATCAGGCATGTTTTTTTCACAGCGGGGAATCAAGTGCAGCTAGAGGTAACATGTTTACATGCAGCAGATCTGAAGTTTAATCCTTGGCCTGTCTCATTAGACTAGGAAAAAGTCCTTTAGACAGTTATACTCCAAGGTATGTGAGTCATACTCTATCATCCAACAATGGGCAAAGTGGTCCAGTAGTGTGAGTCAGTAGAAGACATTTTCCTCTGCACTTTTCTTGGCAAGTTTCAGAAACTGTTTCTCAGAAGTGGTTTGCCCTTGCCTCCTTCGTAGGCCTGAGAGAAAGTGACTTGTCCAAGGTCACTCAGATAGTTTTTTGTGCCTAAGGCGGGACTAAAACTCACAGTTTCCTGGTTTCTAACCTGATGCTAGATATTTCAGTCCCCAGAATCTTTTACCACTGGTCAGATTGATTTGCATCATCAGGTGTAGCTGGCCACATATCTTTCCTTGCCTAATAATAAATAGCTGTTAGCTATGATAGTAAAGTAGAAACACCCTAATCCAATCCAATCTACTTCATGAACAAGAAATAATGGAAGGCCTTCAATTTTAGGTCCAGCTTGCTTTCCAGAAACATTTATTTAATCTAGCCTGAAACAGAGTGCTGGCTGAAAAGGAGACAAGATTTTTCTTTCTCCTTCTCTCCTCTTGTACAATAAGTGCTTAATCAAAACAATTTCCTGCTGAACCTGGATGAACACAAAATTGAATAAAAACCTTGCTAACATTTTTTTTATCAGCAGAAGTGGGGCTCAACCAGTAAGGGAGCACTCCACTAGATGTCACTGGATGCCAGCCTGCCCAGTCCAGTTACAAGGAGCGCTTGCTGCAAAACAATTAACTGTAGGCCTCCCTATGAAAATAGGTTTTTTCCCCTCTGGAGAGAGGATGCTGAAAGGCTTTCCTTCCAGCACAAGCTGCAGTGAATCCCATAGGAACCATGCAGTTGTTCTTCCACACTACTGTGCCATTCGTTCCAATGGAACTTGCACAAATAAACAGTCTTGCATGCTGTGACGAAAATGTTTAAAATAAGGGTGGACGGTCCTTCTATGGTAGAGATGACGATTTTAGTCTTTATTTTCAGCCACCAAGGGCTGCAGAAGGATATGATATGCATGACAAGAACCTAAGATGGGATTTTTACATAGGGACAGGCAAAGTTTAAGGGAAAAAACCTGTGTTGAACCTAAGGGATAGTATTGCAATAGAACAACACAAACAGTGAGGCTAGCACTGGGGACACTCAGATTGAACTAGTCAGTGGCAGTCATTCCCCAGCATTAACAATGTGCAGATACATCCTGGAGTTCTCAGCAAAAAGGTGAGCTGTAAATGGAAGAATTAAATCAATATATTTTTTCCCACGTTTCATGAAGGAGGAAAAAGACAAAATGTTTGACCATTAAACTTCCAACCTCTGCAAATGTATTTTAGTGTTTGCCCTTTGGGAAGTTTCTGGAAATAATAAAAAAGAGGCTGGGAACTCTAGGTTTATAAATTTATAGAGCTATACTTCCACCAGTACGTTTGAATGGTTAAGTACAGGGACTCAAGACATCAAGGGTTTAGTAGCAGCTTTCCTGATTTAATGAATTTTACTAAAAATGCATAAAATTTTGAAGCTGCAGTTGATGCATATGGTGGCTAAACTGATGTAGGATTTACATGTATGTTGTTATTCATTTAAATAATAAAAGTGACAAGGGAGGGAGGGTTATAAATATTTCTATTGAATGGTGCATAGGCATACACTATTGGTGACATATTCAGATTTCATTTCATCTTCATTTCATCTCATTCATCTTTATATATATAAAATATGGAGTAGCCAGAGAGGATAATTTAAGCCACCTCTTCTGAAAGAATAAATCTAAAACATGCTTTCTGTTGCTTGTTACATACTACATATCTTTGTTACTCCATATTTTCTTCCTAAAACAGTCATAATTCTAGTTCTAACAAATATAGTGCTAGCAAAACCCTAATTAAGAAGGATAGGCTTGTGCTTTTTAAAGCCTTCTGAACTGATTACAGCAATACCTGAGAGATTAGAGCAGGGCAGTAATTAGAGTGGGCAGGAAATTAACTGCAAAGGATTTGTGGAATTACATTATGGAAATTAGGCACCAAATTGACAAATCTTGACTTTTTTTTTCTTTTTAGCACTTTCCTGCAAGTACAAGGTCCACTATTTTTAAGTCAAATATTAATCCATTGGTTTCAATAGGAATTGGCTAACCGACTTGTTGCCTGAGGGCAACATAGGCTGAGGCTGAAAGAGACCACCTGGCTCAAAGTCACCCAGCTGGCTTTCATGTCTAAGGTGGGATTAGAACTCACAGTCTCCTGGTTTCTATGCTGGTGCCCAACCACTAGACCAAACTGGTTATCTAACATTGACATTGAAATTCAGGAGCAGTGACATCAGGAAACTAAAAAAATGAGGTACTTTAATCTTTCTGATAGATTTAGGGCACCTAAAACAGTGAAATTAAGAAATAGCTGAAAAACCTTTCCCTCTAAACATAAAAAGAACGGAAAAAATGACCTCACTTTTGCAATATCATTGACTCAAACACTAAAAATATTATTGTGTTAAAAAAATAAGGCAGATGCTGTCTTGCCCAAAAGTTTCTTGCTCCTCTATTATATAGAGGTTTCTAACAAGTGTAAATATTACAACTCAACAATTCTACCGTAATTAATGGTTGACTATATATGAGTAACCCTAAGCAGGGGTCTAAAAGTAGTGAATATCCCAAATTGATTATCTAACATAAAAAGATAACACTGAGCATTTGAAATAAGGGAATATAAGTAGACTGTGGCAATGTTAAAGTATTACTGTATATTTTGGAATTGATGGGGAATAGTTAGGAGATAAGCAGCATTCCTAAATTTTGAAGTGCAGACTGTTTCTTCATCTGGTCCAGCTTTTATCCTGTATATTCCAATGGGTTTCATATCTGTCCTTCCTTCCTTCTTCTCTTTTCTTTCCACATGTAGGGTGTGTATGTTGAGTAGGTGTACTAGCCAATGCATCAGCCATATCACAAGGAACAAGTCCAACTTGTTTTAAGGGGAAGATATTTGATGGAAAAGTCTGCAAGCTCATTCCTTGGAGGAGGCTGTTGGTTTTTCACCTGCTCTGAAAAGATACAATCTTCCATAGAGGTAGGAATAAGGCGTTAAACCAAAGGAAACAGAACGGATGAAATAGAAATGATATTACTGAAAAAGGACATTGAAGATATAGATGGTAATGTCTCTTAAATGGAATTAATGGGAGACAGGTAGCTGCAGGAGGAGAAAGAAAGGTGGTTTTTTACTTCTTGGATGCATAATAGAATCTAAAAAGGAGCTGATAGTTTGACTCCACAGTTCAGAATTTGTGAGCAAGTTCAGCTCTTCCCTGCCATTGCCCTATTTCCTTTCTAATTTGATCTACCAGTAGTTTTCTTTTAGAAATGTGCTCAATCTTCTTTCTAATAAAAATACAATCTATGAGTGAGAGTATACTTCCTGATTTCAAGTAGAATTTATTAGGGAGGTTTTTAAGTTTGTAGTGGTTGTTTATTCATTCCACACTAAACAAAGATGTAATAACAGTGTGCTGTGTCAGTTTGGGAGAGAAAGAGCAAATGATCTCCGTAGTCTTTTGCAGTCCTTCGAAAAACTTGCCCTGACCTAAAGAGACACAGCTGAGGTCCTACTGCTACGTACGGTGCCTGAAAGTGTTACAAGTGGCCCACAGAAGCCTTCAGAATGATTATGATACTATAATGTTTAAATGATAGAAGACAATAATTAGATCATTAATTAAAGGTACGTGTGAAAGAAATGAAATCAGATTTAGCTTTTGTCCTGACCTTGCTTTCCGTTTGAGTGATAATGTCTCCAACAAGGCTACAAGGTTCTGTGTGTTTCTTTTCTTAAAAAAAAAGGTGTACATTTCTGTTGTAATCAATCAGCATAGTTTTTTTTCCAGAAAAGTGACATTCTTTGTTTTAGTACACTTCATTTATTGTACATAGGGAAGAGGTTAGATTTAGTTAACGGATGAGGATGAAAGAATACAGCCCTACTTTTGATTTAGAGTGCTGGTGGGAGATTCATCCCTACTGTATGAACAGCATTACACTTACATAATTTTTTAAACTTCAAGGAGTTCCTAGAAATTGTTATTATTTTATTTAGGATTTGCAGGGGAGAGGAACTACAAATATTTTCTATACTAATGTCAAGCACTCAATATGATCATAGGATTGTTTTCATTTTGTTTTTGGAATTTAATTTTCCTAGTAATTCGGTGTTCTTTTAGGACAAAAAATGAATCATGTTGGGCCACAGATAATGTTTCTAATGACAACCAAGGGAAACTATGTTTTTCGTCTCCATCTTTGTCACTGTTCTTTTTAGTTCTGTTTCCCTTCTCTTCTTGCAATTTTCTTAAAATAGGAGTAGGCTAGTGAAAATCAAACCAACAAATCTTTTGTTGCAAGTTCAATATTGGTGACGCATCAAGTTTCATAGGTAAATATAAGGCTGTGATTTCCTAGTTACCGTAGCAATTTAGAGTCTCGAAAGTTAGGATTCTTAAGGCCCTTTAAAGACAGATAATAATGGATTCCTTCATTAGATTTTATAACAAGATTACTGTTAGAGAGTACAGATGAAGCACTTTGAATACTTAAAAGCACATTGCAAATCATAAATTATTTAGTTAATTCGCCTAGAGCTGGAGCAAGAGGTGTTTTTTTGTTTGGCATATTCTGTATGAGTAGGTGGGGCTGTGAGCTATGATGCTACTACCTTATACCTCTATTAAATGTTTTCTCAATGTTGTTCTTCTGTTTCAAAACACACCCTCCTCTCTTCTTAGAGCTGATGACAGTAGAGGCCCCAAGGCAAAGAGTCAGGAGCTAGTAAAATCTTGCACGTGGTTTGACATTTCACCTATATTTAGGCTCTTTTCCTTCTCATTGCTGTAGAAGAAGATATACAGTATGCTGGCTATGGAAATATGGAGTTGGTCTGATACAGTGGCTGAATTTTCATGAAAATTTGAGCAGGTCAGTTAAAGTTGCAGTGACTGTATTTGTTGAACATGGTAAACTTGCTTTTTGTGTTATGGCAACTAATCAGATGTGAACCCAATTCACATCTGAAATGATTCAATGTATTGTGCAAATGCAGTTATCTAAATAGATTAATCATATAACCAAATTAAATATATTTATAAAAGAAAATTAACGTACAGATGGTATTGAGCTGGATATAACAATAAAGTGGTTTGGTATAGAGCAGATTCCTATGTTGGGGGGTGGGGGTGGAATTTTGTAGGCTGAGTATCACACATTTTTAGTTTCTTTTTTGAGGCTGCCGTTGGCTGTAATGGGCAAGGCAGTGAAAATCAACCTAGTTATTTGAAAAGCTTCATAGCCAAGTCAGTGGATGTGTGTGTGAGCTTAATTTCTAGGTAACATTACAGCCTTATGTCTTCCTTTATGTGATTCATATTAAATTGCCTTGACTGGAAAAAGCAACGAAGTGAGTCAAATGCTTTATTTTTGTATTGCTTAGTTGCTTGAATAAGGGAATGCAGAAGAGTGAGAGCTGAACCAGTTTTATCCAGTTTTTCATTTAGAAGAAACATTTGACAGTGATTGTAAAAATATATAGGCATTCATATCATACTTTCAGAGCTCTTGGAATCATTAGCTATGCATATAAATCTGGCTGTTGGCACAAAATAGCAGCTAATTCAAGTAAGACTTTCAAAGTATATGTCCTTGGAAAGATAACTTGCTACAGCAGAAAAACACTTCTTAGTTCTCTGGCACAGGGTGGGCAACCTTTGGACAGATGGAGGTTACTCAACGTTTGTTGGGGGCATTTGTTACACATAGGCAGGAAGTGTTGCTCATTCTTCCACAGGCAAGAAGGATCATTTATATGAAGCATAATTTAAGGATGGGAAACTAAACCATAATTTTTCAGCAATTATGGCTCAAGGGAAGTTCTGGAAACAACCAAAAAGGAATTAGATTTTTTTTAATGTGACTGTGTGCTCAT
>JANHFL010004259.1:126756-138752 GCA_032468155.1 Oxyrhabdium leporinum
GAAGAAGAAGAAGAAGAAGAAGAAGAAGAAGAAGAAGAAGAAGAAGAAGAAGAAGAAGAAGAAGAAGAAGAAGCTAACCATGTCTCAGTGGTTCATGCATTTGGTAGCTTACAAACTAGACTATTAGAACATACTGCAGGAGGAGTATCCTTCCATTGGCAAAGAAGCTGCAGCTAATGCTACAGTTTATTTGCTGAAGGCAACCTCCTGTCACAAAAAACAAGCTGTTCACTGCACTGGCTGACAGTTTGCTGCTGTGCTAAATTCAAGGAATATATACGAAGTTTGCCATTATTCCTGAGTTGGTGGTGCCCCAGAGCTGTAAAAAGCACCCCTTGCTCTGCTGCTCCTTTCTGATATCTCATTACGACTGGCACAACATCGCTTTTGCGTTACTTCTGAATTTCTTTAAATGCATTTCTTCGTGCAGCAAATTGTAGGATCTTCAGGAAATAACAGGGATGCAACAAGCCTACAAATATAAGGCATGCTGTTATTGCTGTGTAGAAGGCCAACCTATTATAGTATTTCCCCATCCAATAAGAATCAGTTTCTTCTGCCCTACTGAAAGAAATAGGTCAGCACTGAGTTACAGACACCTTAAGGTGAATTACAAGGTGAATGTACATCCAGGTTTGCTTGGTCTAGGGATGTCTGAGGGAAAGGATGATTCCTTTCATGGAAGGATCAGAAGTCCACCAGCAAAGCAAAAGGTCAGGCTTGTTTGTTTCTCACAGCAAGGTTGCATTAAGAACAAGTAGAGCCTGTGGCATCTCCCCAGCCTTTTACTCAGTGGGTTCAGACCTCTTGTTGCCCCTCTGGCCTTTTCAGCTAACCTTTTACTTGCCTCTTCTTTTTCACACATGGGGGATATTTGATTGTAAAAGGAGGGTCTCCAGTCAGCTTGTTAGTTATCATAATTATAGAAACTTGCTGACCAGTACCATTACTGGGGATACTCCAGATTAAATATTTGTATTATTCCAAAATGCTAAATTTTCTTTCCAGCTTCCTTTTTATGCCCAAATGACCTCAGGAGTGTGTGTGTGTGTATGTGTGTGTTGGGGAGGAATCCCTTGTTTTGGGGCGGGGGGGGGAATTTAAAGGAATTTAAGTAGAACAGGAATGTTATGGCTATTCAATTTGATTTTAGTTATAGCTTTTAAACCTTGGAAAACCATGTTAATGAATTTTGAAGGTTTGGTGATTTGGGTAGTACTGACTTTCCAGGGATTGCAAAAAATAAGCGGAAGGTTTATTTTTTTGTTAAATTTAATTTAACATTTAATAGGATCTGTAATTTTGATGGTAACTCTATATTACTAAAGCAACTAATCTACCATGTAAAAGATCTGGTTGTAGAGGAAACTGAAAAATAGGGGAAAAAATTCTCAAATGATTTGAGATTCACTTCTTTAGCCATGAAAAAGTTGTATTTTTTTTTAAATTTCAGAAAGAAAGGAATACTTTCTATCATTATAGCCTGCTTTATAATGTAGGTAATGTATGATAAAATGTGGTCAATTTACAAATGATTATTCAAAAATGATTGCAAGATGATAGTAGGTGCAGGAGAAAGTTATATGATGCTGCTGTTAATAGGGCAAGAAGCAAGTATTTTTAAAGAAAAATAAGTATGTGATCTAATTTTCATGTACTGGGCATTCATTAAAGCTGATCAGCTGTAGAATTTGCAGCTTTGCAGTTTGCCAAGTAAAGATTTTTTTTTCCAACTTCTACAAAGTACATGCAATTCTCAAATATTTTTTGGCTCCACATTCCAAATATCAATTTCTAAATATGCTTTGTATATAAATAGAAAATTAGGTATAAAATTAACAATAGATTAATGCTTTTTAAAGAGCACATACAAAGACTATTCACCAAAATTTATAGGAAAAGACTTAAGAATGCACAGCCCATGGTGCACATCATTCTGTCACTTCTGCAAAGACTGGAAAAGTTTGATAACAAATGCACTGAAAGCAGAATAATAGCTGCCTGAATAAGAAAAGAAAGTACTGTATGGGAGTGGGAGGTTATGTGGGAAACCCCCAATTGATGAGAGTGATTCATCAATCGCAGAGGAAAAACTTTCTTTAAGAAAGAGGGTTGAATGAAATTTAATTCTGGGATAGATGCACTTGAAACCATCTCAAAGAAGAGCAGTATAAACATGGCAGTTATATGCTTAAATATTTTTCACATTAAAGGCCATGCTATCTAAGTTCATCTTGAACTAGCTGGTGAAATTAAGTACTTCCATGTTTATATGAAGCAACATTGCTTGGATGAAGGAGGATTGTCAGTATCAAGATCTAAACAAATAATCATCAGAAATACCATTAACATGGCTTTCCCAAATATAATACTGTAACTTTTATCAGGTAACAGTAAAAATAGCTTAGTAGAAACTTTACTGCCATGGCTAAAAAAGATGAAAACTGAACTATATTTCACGTTGCTATAAGAAAAACTGTCTATATGAATTATTATGTCTACAGAGACAGACATTACAATCTTTGGAATAACTCCACTAATAACTCCACTAATAATAATACTATGGCATTTTGAAATGCCATAGTAAAAGGTATTCTGCTTTGATTTAGTAATGGCATTCAGCTCACACATTTCTGTACCTTAAAATATTTCGTGAGTCTAAAGGAAAGATATGTAACACATTTTTTATGTAAATTGAAGGACTGCAAGACAACTGCATTTTGTTGGATTTCTGTGGATTGTCTCCAGACCATATTTCTATTTGCCTTTTTTAACCATTTCCCTTTCTTAGCTTTTGATCTAAGAAAGTGATAATCTGCCTTATTAGACATAAAACTAAAAGGCATAAACGTCAGGTAAAACTCACTTTAAAAAGCTCTAAAATGACAACAGCAGGAGCAGCAGCAATAACAACAAGACTGCACTGGCTTTTTGAGAGGCAGTAAAAAAGGAAGCCAAGTTGGATTTTATTTGATTTAATGGCCAAGTTATTTCCTTAGGAAGAGATACGATGATACTTACATAATGTTTGTAAGGTTTCCATAACATCCATGGTATCAGTTCTGATAAGATTCCCTTCCAATATGGGTAGTATTTACGACTATTCATTTAGTGAGCATTTGAAGTTAAAATGGTACTGAAAAAAAGTGAATTATGACCGTTTTTCACATTTACGATCGTTGCAGCATCTCCATGGTCACATGATCAAAATTCAGGAATTTGGCAACTGGCAAGTATTTTTGATGGTTGCACTACCCCAGGGTTATATGATCACCATTTGCGACTATCCCAGACAGCTTCAGACAAGCAAAATCAGTGGGGAAAGCTGGAATTTGCTTAATGATTGTGCGATTCACTTAACAACTCTGTCAAAGATGGTGATAAAATTTTTGGCTCAATGGTTGTTAAGTCGAGGACTACCTGTATAATTTCAACATCAGCTTTCTACAATTTCAGATCCACCAGAGGTGTTATGGTGGAGCCATACAACTAGAGATCACCAGCTTTGCAAATGCTGTTCTCTGTCATTTGAATCACAGCAGAAAACACTATTTAAGTGCCTCTCCAGTTGATGCAAGGATGGTGAATTCAATATGGCTTTCTTTCTTATTAATCTAAAACAAGAACAACAAACCCTGTAAGTTGTATATAGAGTCTCTACACTTTTGCAGGCATTCAAGAAATAGTACGTTGGGGACCCAGATCACACTTACACAAACTTTAGCCATTCCTGGCTCATTCCTCACTTGTAGTTTCCACCATCACTTGAGTGCCAGGAAAATCCCAACTTTATTTCCAAGTCAAGGTGAACCTACATTAATCATTGGTAGATTCAGATTCAAAATCAGAATCAGAATAGAACTGGAAGAGACTTTGGAGGTCTTCTAGTCCAAACCCCTGCTAAAGCAGGAGACCCTATACTATTTAAGACAAGTGGCAGTCTTCTTAAAAACTTCCTGTGTTGAAACACCCACAACTTCTGAAGGCAAGCTGTTCCACTGATTAGTTGTTCTCACTGTTAGGGAGTTTTTCTTTAATTCCAGGTTGCTACTCTCCTGGATTAGTTTCCATCTATTACTCCTTGTCTTGCTGTCTGGTGCTTTGGAAAATAGGTTGCCCCCTCTTCTTTGTGGCAGCTCCTTAAGCATTGGAACACTACGATCATGTCACCCCTAGTTCTTTTTTTCACTAGACTAGACCTACCCAATTCCTGTAACTGTTCTTCAAATATGTTTTAATCTGTATGCCCTTAATCATCTTAGTTGCTCTTCTCTGCCCTTTTTCCAAAGTCTCACCATCTTTTTTTTTGTAATGTGATGACCAAAACTGAATGCAGTATTCCACATGTGGTCTTACTAAGTTTCATAAAGCAGTACTAATACTTCACATGATTTTGATTCTATGCCTCTGTTTATGCAACCAAGTATTGCATTAGCCTTTCTGGTTGCTGCCACATACTGCTGGCTCATATTTAAGTGATCGTCCACTAGGTCTCCACAATCCTTGTCACAGTTATTGTTTTTGAGCCAGGTTCCATCTAATCTGTACCTGTACCTTTGATTTTTCCAGCCTAAGTACAAAACCTTGGTTTTCTCCACATTAAATTTCATTTTGTTGGATAGGCCCATTGTTCAAGTTTGTCGAGATCCTTTTGGATCCTGAACTTGTCTTCTGGCGTGTTGGCTATTCCTGCCAGCTTAGTGTCATTTGCAGACTTCATGAATTCCCCTTCTAGTCTAAATCATTTATGAAGATATTGAAAAATACTGAGCCTAAGATGGAACCTTGTAGTACCCCACTGTTTACTTCCCTCCATGTAGATGTAGTACCATTAAGGACTACTTGTTGAGTATGGTTTGTCAGCCTGTTACAAATCCATCTGATGGTAATGCCTATATCCCACATTTTTCTAGCTTACCAAGTAGTAGGTTGTGGTCTATTTTGTCAAATACTTTATTGAAATCTAAATATACTATGTCCACAGTGTTTCTCTGGTCTGCTAATTTAGTCACTTTGTCAAAAAATGAAATAAGATTGATTTGGCAAGATCTGTTTTTAACAAACCCGTGCTGGCTTCGTGTGCAGATCTTTTTTTTAATTATCTTTTCCAGGATCTCCCCAGATATTGATGTCAGGCTGATTGATCTGTAGTTTCCTAGATCTGTCCCCCCCCCTTTTTTTTTTTTGAATATGGAAATCACATCAGATCTTTTTGAGTCCTCAGGTAGTTCCCCAGTGCTCCAGGATCTTTGGAAGATATGGTTCTGGTATAACATCTGCCAGCTCCTTCAGAACTCTGGGATGTAATCTGTCAGGTCCTGGTGACTTAAAGTCATCAATACCAGACAGATGGTTTCTTATCAGTAAATGTCATCTATCTATCTATATCACCTATCTATCTCTATCTATTAATCTACTTATCATATTCACTGCCTATCCTTTTTCCAAGGAACTCAAGGTAGTAAAATATTTTTTTATTAATATAAAAAGTTCTATCTCACCCTTGTAATGTATATGTTTCACTTAGGAGTATAGCACAGGGGTATGAGAAAGATTGATGTCCTTATCAGGAATGTTGTATCATTGCTCTGAACATCCCAAGGAATAATTGAAAACTGATTATGGAGAATTTAAACAGGTTAATCCTGTTTAGTGTTGAATGGAAGATCCTTCTCTAATCCAGTTTTCTCCAGTTCCCTTTGGCAACTTTAAGTTATGTGGTCTTCAAATCCCAGATTTCCCCAGCCAAGATGTTGCCAGTTAAAGGCTCTGCATCTTAAAATTGCCAAGACTGAGAAGCACTGCTCTAGTCTGTCTTTCCTACATTGGAAGCTAGGTGTGATCGGATCAATTATTCTAAGTAATTCTTTATTAGTTCTTCTCTCCTCAACATTAATTCCTTGTTAAAAAGTTTGAAACTATGTTATGTTGCCCATCATTCCATGGTTGAGAAAACTGCCCCTCACTTCCCTCCATCATCTTAGCCCCATTTGAACTTTCAGCATTCAAATCTAGTAAACCCCAAATAGAAAAAAACCCAAGACTATTTTATGAAATCAAGGTTGATGTTAGTGTTGTTTTTTTTAAAGAGGGGGAGAGCAGACTTCAATTGCTTGGTCATGACCCCCATCTAAATTTGTTTTTACTGAAAAAAAATCTGGTTTTTTTTGCCGCACCCCATAAATGACTCTGGAATACTTCCTATTCCATTTTTGTTCAAATACTTGTTTCTGAAAGAAGTTGTTACTACCTTTACCGATGGGGAATTTGTAATTGTTTACTACATTACTTAATCGATTTGATTATTGTTCCTGGAATCATCTGAAGGAACATTACATTCATGCTTAATTAATTAGTTCAGTGATGTTTACACCCATATAAGTGTGAAAGTGTTTATTTTAGCACAGTGAGATTCTTCTTTTTTATAGGATGCTTATTTTGATTTTTAGTTTCCTTCATTTTTCTTCATACAAAAGTGGAATTAAAATATTTTATTACAAGTAAAAATATGATTGCACACTGGACTTCACCTTCCAATAAAATCTAGAATTTTGTCACTGAAGTTTTGGATAATTGTGAGTTGCTTTCTTTCAACCAAATGCTTAGCAAATTCCTTCCGTGGCCTGTTACTTGAAGGAGTCTTTGCTGCTCTCTGCAGGTCAAGGCTGAAATCATCCCAATTTTTAAAGATGAGGCTAATTTAGTTCAGTACGTTATTTTAAAAAGTTAGTGCTACTTTGAGGATTTTCAAGAGCATGCAAAATGTCCTGCAAACCATTGCATAGTCTTCTTAAGTAAACAAAAAAGACTTTTACCTATAAAGTGCTAATTCATTCTGAATCAAGGACACTTTTCTCAGCCAATTTGACATTCTTCCAGTACTTTGAATTAGTACTTCTAGTACATCAGACCAGCCATCATGATCTGCTAGAAGCAATGTGGCCTATGCAAGTTTTGACTGCTAATGATACTAGTTGAGACCATGTATAACTTTGCATGAAATTTGGGTTTTTTTATGTAATGTTAATTCTTGGCATAATTTTATAAAGAATTTGATAAAACTTTAAACTCTTTAGGTAATACCTGCCTTGCTAAATAATTGACCTATCAGGCCCACAACGGAATAAACAAGAGAGCCACCAGATGCAAAAACATGCATTGTTCCAATTTTTCTTATAAATGAGAGGAGAGATCTAGATAAGCAAGTCTAAAATCTAAAATTACTTAAAGTACCAATTACTAGAATATTCTATTTTCAATCTAGTTTAGTCCCCTGGTTTGGAAATTGGACAACAAATTATCCCCAAGAACAATTTCCTATGTGGCTTTTCCTGAGAACATTCAGAAATATACTATATGCCACCTCACAAAACTACAGAAGAAGAAAAGAGAACTCCAGGAAATCTCAGGATATAAACTGGGGAGTTGAAATAGACTTCTCTAAATAAGGCAATGGCAAACTTCATGATTTTACCAAGACAACTACATGGACAACTTCATGAAGTCATCAGATGTAGATCTTGAGTTCAAAGGAGACCTGAGCTGAAATGAGTTGAGTTGATTTTCACCACTGTAAATGGTCACTGTAACTGATTGACAAACTATTTTCCTTTATGGGTTTCTCTGTACCTTTTCCCAAATTATTTGAGAGGCCATCATCAACACATTTTGTGGCTGTAGACCCATGATTTATTATGGGAAAATATTTTCCTCCTTCATTCCTAAATGTGCTATCAAATCACTGCATCACCTCCCAATTCTAGCGTTCTGAAATTAGAATTTGTAATATCACAGGAAGCAACATTTCTGGAGCAACGCACTGAGGCTATTTAAAAGATCTTCCAGCTCTCCAGGTGTCATCAAAAAGAATATCCTAAAACGGGGTAAATAATTTCATCTCCAGAACTTTAGTGCACCGTCCTTGCCATCTGGCACCCCATTTAAGGAATTTGTAATGGAGAAAATGATAAAGAAGAAAGGAAATTCTCTCCCTATTTTCTTTTAATTTTTCTGGGAAAGGTCTCTGTTGCTTTACAAAACAGGTTATAAATTAATCAAGCTACTGTATATGTTACACTTCTGTTTGCTTCCTCCTCTTCCTCCCTTTTATTCAGTTATAGCTGGAAATATTTGGAAATGCCCTCTCACCTCCAAAAATTCCACAGTTCCAAAAGAACTAATTTGCTTAAGAACAAATTAGTTCTTTATGGGCCAAGATTCAAAGATCAGCCAGTTCATCTGTGGGCTTTGAGTCTTGTATTTCAGGAATGCTTCTGTATTTCCATGAGCTCATGGATTAAATAATATAAATTCACACATCAGGCATGAACACAATGGGCTTATCCCTGGAAGATATGTGGGTTTCAACACCTAAGAAGCTTTAATTGGAATTAGTTACTATGAACTTTCTACTAGCAGCTGCATCGTTTAATATGGAGGAGGCAGCCTTGGAACAAACCAGAAGAATTTGTTGCTGATGCTCTTGAGCTGTCTCTCCTGCAGTTATTGTTTTGATAAGTTGTTGTTTTATAAGATGTTGTTTTTATAAGTTATTATAAGAGCATATTACAAATGCTCTTTTTCAAGAGTAGTAGTATCCAATATTGTATGGCATATGCCAAAACCAAAACCTTGTAAATTCCAGATTTGTGAAGCATGAAATAAACTTCTAGATCTCCTAAAAATCTTACTTATTTGTTTGCCAATTATTTAAGATTAGAGGGCTAGTCAGTCTATCATCTGTACAGTGCATCCACTCTCAACCCCTTTTTTTGGCTTCTAGAATCCCTGGGATCATACAGCCCAAATTTGAGTGTCCATCACTCAAATTACATTAACATATTTTTCTTTTTATGTAAACAAAACTAAGGATGCACTAAAACCAATGTATTAAGCTTCCATTATGTTTTCAGTGGACTTAGCAGTTTCATATTCTGCACAGTTATGCACCTGCACCCACCCACCAACACACAAAGATTAGGATTACCTTTGTTCTATTTCTGCAGGAATGAAAATATTTGCGATATGTTTAATCAAAATAATTGAACTGATTCTAGAAATAAAATTATACACGTTTACTTGTGATTATTTCTTTCTATCCTAATAGGATCAGAATTATTAATTAATTAATTAATTCCGCTTGTACTCCTTTGCACAGTGTGATTCTGGATAGTTAACATGAGGTTATAAAAACAAAAACACTGCTAATACCACCCCAAAGTCTATTCAGACAGACATATGTTATAGCAATTGTATTTTCAATAATTTAAAATAAGCCAGGACACATTACAAGTCTAACCTGTTTATAATTTTATGTTACAGGTAGCCAGAACAAGGTTCCCGCCCCCCCCAGTAAGATTATATTGGTGTCATTCATTATACTGGCTTTTTGGGGAAAGAAAAAAGGGCTAACATATTAATTTTAAAAAATGTATAGTTTTCTACTGTTATAAAGAAAAGAAGCATAGGGGGATAATTTTATTAAGAAATGGAAGCCTTTTACCAAATACATATTGTATCTGAATACCCAAGTCTGGTTTTCATACTTTCGATGGGAATCATTGGCAAAGCACAGCAGCAAGTCAAAATATATTGTTGTTGTTCCTTAGCATTCATCCTTCTTAGCTTCAGAGTCCAATTATTTTGCATTGAGCTTGTTCAGTTATTAAAACATATTAATCCATGGTGCAATAAGGTGTTTGTAAAGTGCATGTTATCAAGTTATCACAACATCAGCTTATCTCAGAGCCTGATGCTGATTAGAGCTCAGACAGGGCAAGTGGTCCAAAACTACCCTTTTGGCTTCCATCTGTCAGGAGGACGAGAAACTGGGTCTCTCGACCCTTGTCAGTACCTTAAATATGATACTATGTTGACTCACAAGAAGCTCAAATATAATATAAATATCTTTATATTTCTTTTTTTCCTTCAACTTCTATTCCACTCCAAACATAACAACTTGGAGTGACCAACAGTAAACCAATAAGAAAACAACAAACTCACACAAAAAAACAACATAGTTAAAAACAATCCCCTCATAGCATATATAATGCATACAGTACAATATTTATTTTTGACACGAGCAACTTTATACAGTTTGAGAGTCAGTTTGGTCTAGAGGTTCAGGCACCAGGTTAAAAAGATGTGAATTCAAGTCCTGCCTTAACCATGAAAGCCAGCTGGGTGATTTGGGGCCAGTCCCTCTCCCTTAGCCCAACTCACCTCACACGGTTGTTGTTGTGGGAAAAATAGGTGGAGGAAGATGTGTTGGATACATTCGCCACTTTGAGTTATTTGTAAAAATAATAAAAGCAGGATATAAATAAATAAACACAGAGCAGAGAAAAGGAGTAAGATACAGTAAGCCAAAGAAATTAAAGGCATGACATAAAAAAAAGAAATATAGCTAAATCAAATTTATATCAGCATCATTCCTGGGGCAATACCACTTTATACTGTCCTTAAAAACCATTCTTCTTTCCAACATGTCTATATGTTGCTTTTATTCATTAAACTTCTTTTTTTTTTCTTCATGAGGATCTCATCACCCTGAACCCCTTTTTATGCTTCTCCTCCTCTTGACACATTTCTTCTTCCTTCCTTTATTCACTTTCAGGTTTGATGCTCATTTATTCATTCTCTATAACCAATCATCTCAATGTACTTCTTTTGTAGTGATCTCACACTTATGTATTCAGTCCTCATGTATGCACTTTTTAAGTAACCCATAACTATTAAATCCAGCAAATCTTCCATATAGCAAAGTGGTCAGGAAACACACATTCAATCATCATAGCACAATTTTAACTCGACTTTTCAATGTATTGCCAATATTCTAATATAAATTCCTGAAAATGATCTTCCAGCATTTTCTTACTTTGGTTTCATCCCAAATCATTTTACCACTTTTCTTTTTAATTCCATTTACTGCACTGGAAATTCGTCATTTATGTCACTTTTTAAATACACTTTTATTCCATTTTTACTTGTTTTGCATTACTTTTTCTTTCTATGGCTACTCTCTTTACAACTTTGGGTGTTTTTCTGTACACATTATACAGTAAATTTCTCTCATTTTTCTCTCATTGCAGCATTTGTTTTCCAATGTATATTTTTTCATCATTCATGCCTCTTTTAGCTCAGCACTTGATTTTCTTTTTTCATTCTTCCTATCTTTGCCATTCTGTACATTTCTATAATGATCCACAACATAATGTTTTTCACTCTGTTCCATGCAGTTTCTAAATACACTTTTCAAAGATCCACTTTCCAACCAGTCTTTGGAAAGATTAATTTTCTATTTCTTCATATAGGACTTTTCTCTTCCTGCAGTCATTCAACTTTCACATTCATTTGTTTCACTTATTTCTTTTTCTTCTTTGTCTACTTTACCCAAGATCTAAGCTTCGTACTTCTAGGAAACTGATTACATTCATAATGTCTTGTCACTAATGGGCCCTTTACTAATTCTCTTAATGTTTCATCATAATCAGTCAAATCTATCATACTTTTATGCCCATCATTTTGTCATCTGTACATAGGACTACTCTCATGCTTGGAAGACATTCACCAATCACCATTAACATTCATTCTTGAATGTCTCTGAATGTCCTCATTCACTCTTTTTATGCTCTTGCCTTATTCCTATGCATATTGAATGTCACTAAACAAAAATATTTTGCCCCAGATCACATTCATTCAGAATGGTATGTAATTTTTCTTACATGTGATCTCTGGTTCTTCCATGACTACCATTAATTGGAATATACAACTACTCTTATTGAGATTTCACATGCAGATATTTTCATATTATGAAATAAGACACCTTTGTTTAGTCTTGCACTAATGTAATGAATCTTGCAAAGTGGTGGGACTCATCTCCAGGGAAGATGAGTCTGCCTATTGAGATGAGGTGGACCAGTTGCTTTCGTGGTGTGGAGACAATAACTTGGTCCTCAACACCAATAAGACCAAGGAGCTTATAGTGGACTATAGAA
>JANHFL010004260.1:0-11660 GCA_032468155.1 Oxyrhabdium leporinum
TGAAGGTATGATACCCAGATACCACACTGTTCACACAATGATATGTTTGTATAAAGATTTAAAAATAAAAAACTTTATCAAAAAAATAATAATTGTTACTGTCCTTTTTGAATTGAGTGCCCAGAGCTAAATATAGTACTCCAAATGGAATTGGATAAGGCCACAGCAGAACTGAACAATTACTTCTGTGATTTGCAACCTAAGATAGCAGCTGCCTCATATTACCATTCATGTACAACTTGTAATCAACAAGGGCACCCAGATCCTTTTCACATATATTGTTGCCAGTTTAGGTCTTCTCCATCTTACATTCTCCCTTCCAGATGTAGACATTTATATTTTTCCTGGTTAAATCTCATCCTATTCATTTCAGCCCCCTGTTCAAGATTGTCAACAACTCTAAAATCTTCCTTCTTTCACCAAAAGTATTAGTCGCCCCTCTCAGCTTTCTCTCATCTGCAACCTTTGTAAATGTCCCTTCAATTCCCTCATCCAGCCATTGAAAGAAAGATTGGACAGAACATAACCCAAGACAATGCTTTGTACCGCACTACTTGATAGTTCTAAGGTAACATAAATTGTTTCTGGATCTTAGTCCATGTTAGCTGAATGAAAAACTTTCTGCACCAGATGGTGTTGCCCACAAGTGTTTTTACCAAACACGGTAAGCTACGGGAGTTGAATCCTATGGAATGGAAACAGAAAGTCTTAAAGATTTCAAGCAAAAACTTGAAACTATTGAAAGTGAGAGGGTTGCTGCTCAGTGAAGAATTAGGAAGATTTTTGGCTTATACAATTCATGCTTTTCATTGTCCTTATACTACTGCATGAGTATGAGAAGTAAACAAGATGAATTTGAGTGCTTAATACAGGAAGATAAATATGATTTAAAAGGTATAATGAAGACTGAATGGAATGACTGGAATAAAGGAACCATTAATGAAGGTTACCATTTGTCCCAAAGGAATAGAAGCAATAAAAAGGAAGGAGGAGTTGCATGCTATCTTCAAAATATCCTGCTCAGAAATCAGATAAATGAATTTGGCAATGGTATAAAGAGCATCTGGGTTAAAATAAGTTCAGAGGAAAAAATAAAAGCAATACTGTTGGTAATGTCTACTATCACCCATCCAATCAAATTGCAAATTAAACAAGGCACTAAAGTCATAATGAACATCTGTTGGGAGATAAATTCTGCCAAGCATAGTCCTTCTAGGACAGTTTTCTCCTTCAGGGATAGAGGAAGATGTAAGATGATTAGTTATCCTTGACAATATTAATTAAGAGTAAAAACTTAGTTGAGGGAGTGGAAGTTGTAGGAACACTGGGGGAATGTGTCTGTAGAACACTACTGGTTTTGATTTTTTAAATAAAAAAATAAAACTGAACATAGGCCATATCTTTAACATCAAAATGGCATATTTTAATAAATCAAGAGTAGTAATAGCAGGATCTTATGGATGGAGAAGCTAATGGAATACAAGTTCAAGATTAGGTAAGAATTCCTAAAGGAAAGACTAAAATACAAATGAAAGCAACTCCAATAAAATGGACCACATTACAAAAAAGTCAATGCGGCCACACTAAAAGTTTAGGAACATCCGAAACAAAACAGAAATAGATAAAGAAATCGATAAAGAAATCGATAAAGAGCCAGATCACAAAAGAACACAAAGAACTATCAGAAATCCTGAAAGGTTCAGAATCATAGAATCATGGACTTCAGAGTTCAACCTATAGCTCAGAATAAAACTTAATAAGGATGGAATTCTTCATGTCATTTAATTTAATGTCATGTACTTTAATTTGGATTCCTGCATTATAACTTAACAAGGAGTTGGACATGGATTCAGTACTCTCATCCAAGTTTACATTTTTACCCAACATTAAGGGGCTGAAGGCTTCTCTGCTGTTGAATCCAGAGGATTGTGATTCTCTTGTGTTCGCTCTGGCAGTATGTTTGTGAATGTATTTTCTGTTGTTTCAGAGAGGAGACCTCACATCCTTGCATTCAATTCACAAGAAAAATATTTTAAATGTGTATTAGGCATAATGTCCTGACGGTGCTAGTTATTTCTGAGATAATACAACTAGCTCAGAACATAGTAGACTCTCCTGCATAAAAGGTTAATAGAGAGTTAACAATCACTTTTCAGCAATCAGCAGGAGTTGCATGAAAACATAAAGACCAGCAGGTCAAAGGAATGTAGGACTTCTATCCCCAGCAAACATGCCATCAATTGTGACAAAAGTAATGGATTCCCCCCCCCCTTCTTTAGCTATGTGCCAGCCTGAATTTTCTCAATTGTACAATAATCATTGTCCATCCAAAGAATTGGAAGGCTATTGAAGCCAACAAATGTAACCCACTGCTCCATGCAGGAATCCAAATAACTATCTTGAACACATTCTGTAAAAGGGAGCCATCACTTCTCAGGTATTTGATTACACTTTCAAACAACTTGAATAGCAAGATTTTTTTTCTAATGTTCAAACAGAACCTTCCTTCCTTCTAAAATAAAATTATTTTTCCTTGTCCTGCAGTTTGAAACAACCAAAAACAGGTCTTCAATGTAGTATCCTTTCAGCAAATTACAAACCCACCCAGGTCCCTCTGGTCTTCCTCAAAAGAGTTGTTGTAAACATTTGTGTATGACAAGTGCTAAGAGAATGCTATTGCTTACTTGATTTGTGTGCAATTTTTATCTTCATAAAACATTCCCATGGATTTATATTTCCTGATAATAATCATATTGTCATGCTTGGTTCTATATATGCTTCTAAAGAAAAAATGTAACCACATCAATGGAGTGTCATGTTTGGGAGGATATAAGGATGGGCTTGCTATATAAGGATGGGCTTGAAGACAAAGCCGCATGCTTAATTCCTGGCATCCTTTGCTGAAAGCATTTCAATATGAAAAGGAACATTTTTGTTTGAAATCACTTATCTCTAAGAGATCACAATGTGAGGGAGTGTCAAAGGCAGCTGAAAATATACACAAACGGGAGGGGAAGCTTTTGTATATTCCATAATTTAAAAAAAATATTTTGGTTTAAAATTATACTAAAATCATTCCAATGTCTATTTCTCTTTTAACAAGACAGTATAAATTAGAAACCGAACACTCAGAAACACAACTGGGCAAATTGTAAAGACATTGATGGACCTCATATATTCAGCATCTTGTGCAACCATTAATTCCATAGATCAGACTTTCTCAACCTTGGCAACTTTAAGATATGTGGATTTTAGTTCCCAGAATTCTCCAGTGAGCAGGGCTGGCTGGGAAATTCTGGGAACTGAAGTCCACATATCTTAAAGTTGCTAAGATTGAGAAATATTGTGGTAGATCTTCAATCTATCAACTTTCAAATGATAAATTGGCTGGTTTTCTGATACATATACAATATAATGAAACTAAACTTCTGTTCCACTTTTGTTGTTGTTTCATTGCAAACTGGCTTTGGAAAATCATCAGGAATTTGAGAAATGGATGAGTGAAATTCTATGTTATATCAACTATACAGTATTCTATATAATTTAAAAACTGCAAGTTACAGTAATTGATAGAATTTGTCATCATATATACTGTATGTGTGAGGTGTAATTCTGTCAATTGACATTTTGTTAAGTAATTAGGGTAGCTGTACTTTTCCAATTTCTGCTTGACCATATTCCTCCACAGTTGGACGTTGCTTTGAAACAGCAGAACAGACTATCTGGAGAAGTATTATTTCTAAATCCATAACAACTTAAGACATTCCACAAAACCTTTATAGTTGTGCTTTGTAGTTATGAATTGCTTAACAATCTGCTGGCTTTTTAAATAACATGTATAAATTTAAATGAATGTAATATTAGAAGCCAATGAGTCAGTTTTGAGTCTTGGTGAACTTATATGTAAAATATTAATCATTTTTACTGGCCTTTATTTTTATTTGGTGGTATACAAAATAGGGAGAATTTCTAGCACTTCTAAATACATTGCTACATGTATAATATGAATACACCTGATCTGTGTCCTTCTTCCTTCTCTTTCTTTTTTGTCCTCTTCATTCAATCTTGCTAAGATTTACTTAAGATATTGATACTCTGCTCCCTATTTTTAAAAATCTCAAACTGGTTTTGCAGTTTAGAAAATAAAAAAATAACAATGTATTGGATACAGATGTGGGAGATAGAGTCCTTAAAAAGTTGGAAGCAACAAGTGGAGATGCTATAAATTAGGAAATATTGAACGGAAAGCCATATTTGGTGCAGTGGGAATAAGGTTAAAGCTTATGCAGATAATTGATGTTTGGTGAAGCCAAGGATGTGACAGGAGAAGGAATTTTAGCAGCCACAGTACAGTAGGTAGGTAACTAACTGATTGAGAAGCTCTGGAATAGTAAGTTGAGTTGAATAGGTACAAAGAGACAGTTGGGGAAATAAGCTGGGGAAGGAAAGGAAGGATTTCTTACTGGAAGTTGTGGTATCAAGCAAGGATTGCTCACTGGGTTCAAATAGCTTACTACTAGGAAGTAGCAGTCATGAAGATGTTTCTCACTGTAATACACCTGGTCATCTCCACCTCTGCCAAACCTGGAATGGGTGAGACCCAGCAAACACAGCCTTAAGCTATCTGTCCTTTTTCCACCTAACTAACAGACTATTACTGTTTTAAAAATAGTAAGTCCATACGCCATCCCCTGAGCTATGGAAGGCCCTGGAGTAACAACAATCCCCATGTTCTGCTTGACACAGAAAAGGCAAATAATTAGGTCTTTTGGAGAAGCAACTAAAAAAGGGAGAGGGTATTTAGATATCAAGACATCATAATTCTTGCATATAACTTCATGAAATAAATGCTGATGGCATGACATTTTAGGTTTGCAACCAGGCATGTTCTAACAGCTGCAACCATGGCTGTAAGTTGCAGTACACATGAATCTTGCTTGGGGAAGAAAGCAATGGATGGCTGAAGGCCAAAGACTAGGAGGTGGGGTAAGGCAAGAGATTGAAAATCCAAACCAGGAAGTTTTACATGGATTGTGAATCTGACTAGAAACATTAAGACCAGGTTTGGTGACAAAAACTTGTAAGATAATGAGGGGGAACCTAGCTGGATATGTTACAGCAATTGTGAAACTGACTATATGAATTAAGTTCAAATTTGCTGATAAGGGAGAATCAATTTGGGCAGTTTGCTATGTTTTACAAGGATTGTGAAACTGACAAGGGTTAAGTAGGAGTTTGTTGATAATGTTGCCTATGAAACAGAGCAGAACAGCATCTCTTAAACTTTTCAAGACCACGGAAAATTATGTGCTCTGCATGTGTTTGGATGTGTGACATCTTCAAAAGTCTCATTAACTTTAATAAGCAGATTCTTTGAAGTGGGAGCACTTTTTTTCTGTTAGGCTCTCATGAAAACCTGAAAAAATATTGGGCTCCTCTAATAAAGGGTGCAGAGAAACCACACTCCCTCAAAATCTGAAACACTTTTTCTAATTATCTTTTTAAGTGTATGTAGTCCTCCAACACCATATCAGAGATAAAATGGAAAATTAAAATGGAGAGCCACTTCTGTCAGGAAAACTCTCTGCTGGGTTTATCATAGGGTGTCAAACAGCACTGTAATGACTGGACCACCACAAATGAGGCTCTAGTATTGAAGAGGTGAAACATGCAGAGTGGATGCTATGAATTTTTTGCCATCAAACTTCCTGTGATGTAATTACACACTCATATTTCATTTTTAAAAAACCTTACCAAACTATTACTGCCAAAAAGGATAGCGTCATAATTCTGAAAACCTATTCTCTTCAGGACCAAGATTGTTGTGAAAAAAGCTTGGAGACCTTTCAGAAATGCTATATTCTGTCACCATGAGCATCTATTGGTTTGAGATTCTGTATCACTACAGAGACTGAAGCTTGGCTTGTAAGTAGAGCATAAGCTAGATTCTGTTTTCAATCAGGACATGCTTGCAGGTTCTTAAAGACTGCTTGCTGGAGTCTTATTCACTTTGTCTGTGGTTGCCTGACTAAGAGCTTCCCACCACCACCATTACCATCAAATTGCCCTTCATGCAACTATATTTTCTCCAAAGAGCATGGAAAATCCTTCCACAGCTAATTTGGCCCTTGGGTGTTGTTCCAGTGAGCAACACAGACCTTTAATTTGGGTGGGGGAAGGTGGTTTGGCAATGGAAAGGAGTTACATTTGCTAGTCTGCACATGTACCAGTCAGTGGCCTTCATTAACTCTGGAAAGTTGGTCAGCGAGGGCAACCTTAAAATTCCTTTACTTAGTTGAACTGAAGGGAAAAGTAAAGATGATTTTGTTCTGTCATTCCTACCAACCAAACATTAAAGTACTTTATTGAAACCTGGGACATTTCTCAAATCTGAAGAATTGAATATGACCTCCATAGCAAAGGGGAGAAAGCTGAAGGTGAAAAACAAGCAACTACTTTTAAGGATGAATAAAGATACACAGTATTTTGGCAGGGAAACAATGTGAAAGAAACAAAAGGAAATTGTTCTCCCCGTTTGCAACTGTGAAGACTAATTCACTGGTCACCTCAGCCTTGTGACAATTACAAGACTCTCTTCTTTCCCAGTTCATGAGATCAGAATTGCAGTATTAACATACGCACAACATACACAACCTTCATATGAATGGGGCAAGATACAATGGCAGCCACATACTTCCCAATCATTCCTTGGGACCACCATCAGGTCCCTAAAAAGGCTGCATCACATCAGACTAGCTTTTACAGTATGGTGGGTGAGATTATTGAAGTTCTCAAGTGAATGTCAAGGAAACTAGAAAGCGGTTTTGCCACAGCTGGCAAACACAAAACATTTCTGAAACCCTTTTCTTCAGCTAGGACTTTTTTAACCACGTTACAGAAGAGTGGAATTTCTGGAAATTTTTACCTTTTCATTTTATATTTTATCATCTAATATGTTTGTGATATCTTCATATCACACCGGATTGAGTTCTTATGTGCTGTGCCAATTTTGTGGCTTATATGATTTCTTTGTTTTCTGTTCTGTTTCTCCCCACCCAGCCAGCTCTATTTGTTTTAGGGAGAGCAGGTGGCTTAACAAAATAAAAATGTCAAAAGCACAGTTTAAGGAATACCGGTAAATGAAAGAGCCCAGCATATTATAGGAAAAGCAAGTATCCTTCAGAAGATTCTTAAAGCTGTGTTGGCAACTTAAAGATGTGTGGACTTCAACTCTCAGGATTTCCCAGCCAGAATGCTTTCTCATAGGTTAGTCACAACCAGAAATATGTGGCACAAACTGACGATGGTACATAAACCATCCAGTTTGTAATTTTCTGAGTTGCTTAATCAACCAGAGACAAACGTCCAACTAACTGGCCCCCAGGTTACTAAGTCTATAGAGGAGCCATTTTTGCTTCCATCTGAACAATTTATCTGACCTGAATGAGGTCAACCCTGAATTATATCAAGTGCTGAATGGTACCAAAAGAAAAAAAAAAGTTCTAAACTTTTAATTCTCAATGCTTCTAATCTTAATGTTTTACTTCCCATTTAGTCAAGTTATCTTGCCACCAAGAATGCTGCACAGTACTCATAGAGGAAACTCTGAACATGTATCCCTGCCTAGACTGTGTCAAGTGGATAGCAATAGGACTTAGACTTCACAGTGCTTTACAGCCCTCTGTAAGCAGTTTACAGAGTCAGCCAATTGTCCCCAACAATCTGGGTCCTCATTTTACTGACCTCGGAATGATGGAAGGCTGAGTCAACCTTGAACCATTGAGAATCGAACTGCTGGCAACCAGCAGAAGTAGCCTGCACAATGGCTCTAGCTGGTCCTGTGCTAGCTAGAGATTTGTTTGTATTTACTTAAAGTGGCAACCACTATTTTGTTTCCAAATTTGGCTTTGAATTTCAGAATTGGTGGAAATGTATGTATGGACAAAAGCTTATAAATACTAAGGAATCTTTCACAGTCCCTCTTAAAAGCTTTGGCCAATATAGTTTCTTCCATGAAAAAAAAGGAATGTGTTGCACATGTGTTTCAGGTCTCCCTCCAATTGCATTTGGGAAGCATCAAGAGGTTCTGGGTCACATGACTGGGATAGTTAGAATGAAAGAGTCATCAACATTCCAAGGTGTCTCACCTGTAGAATGCTTTGGGAAACTTTTTCTGGAAAAAGAAACTCTCCCACTTTGACCTGGACCATTTTCAAATGTAATATTTTTCTTTTGTCTTCTCTCACACACTAAATTTGGTCCTGTTTGATTTTCAGAGAATTACAGATAGTTCTGAATTACACCCAGGTGCTTAGCAACCATTCGAAGATACAACAGACCCCCTCCCCCAAAAAAACCTTCTATGACCTTCTAAAGTTTTGATGGCCAATTGCCCCCACCCTTGAGGTCATGTGATCATGTTTTGGCTGTTTGGTAACTGGCCGGCATTTACTACATGATCACATGACCACAATTTATGATGTTTTTACCAACAATTTCAAGTTTTCAGCTAAAACATCCCATAGCAAACAATGGATTTACTTTGGTGATTCATTTACTGTAATTGATGTAGTAAATAAATTTTAAAAAAGCTTATAAAACCAGCTATCACGTGATAGCTCATTTTACCACCATCTCAACTTATGATCATAATGGGCAGGTTCCATCACAGTTTCAAGTCAAAGACTACTTCTATCCTGCTGACACACAGACACACAGACAGAAACCTGACCCTCTTTTTATAGTTTTTTTCCAACTGTCTGCCTGAAACATCTAAAGACATTCTCTGCACCTCCATATTGCTTCCAGATACCTCAAAATGAAGGTTCCTGACATAGATTTCCATGCCATGGTACATTTGGATCATGTGTGCATTAGCATGTTGTGAAGGGGATCAAGGTGGCACAAATAGCATCACGGTGTAAACTCTCCCTTTGTCATGTACGCAAAACACTGTGCACACATTCCGAAAGGTTTGCCATACAATGCTACATGGATTTTATGATGCTTACCCTGGATTTGTCCTCTTAATTGCTTCCTCACTGAATTATGAGATTACTTTTTCATAAACCTGGTATTTATAATTTATTTATATTATGATAAATAACAAAACAGTTCTGGGGTCTCCTGAAGATTAATAGATTCACAGATTATCTAAACCCAACTTCTAGTGCAACATTTGTGCCTTCAAAAATGAAAAAGAGAAGATGCCATGGGGAAAAGAAGTATATGGTAACACTAGATTTATTAAACCAGATTATAGCCTGGCCACATTCAAAGTTATTAGGATAATTTTAGGATAATGTTCTTGTTGTATGGCTAATAAACAACATTTGTTCCATTTCCCTCAATATAAACTATTTAATTTTCAGGGAGTTGATAATCAATCACTTCTCAGTCCAGCCTGTGACTTTTGCAAAGCAGCACAGCCCAAAATGCTTTGCTTTCTGATGTAAGAGGCCAACACCAATTCCCACCCTTCCACTGAGGAATTAAATCTTATTGAATCACTGGCAATCAAACAACTTTCAGCCTTATATTCAAGGACAGCTGTCTAATTGAGCAAATCTGAAACTAGCCATATATTTTAATCAGTTCTGACTTCCAATGTTTCACACAGTTCCTTTTCCCAACATCTATTGTCTTGAGGCAGCTGTCTTGATGGGCCAAATAGTCACCTTATGACAAAAGAACACGTTTAATAAATTAATAAATGACACCAGCCCAGCAAAATCCTGAAAGTTTTGACTTTTAAAGAATCTTGATGATTTATTTGTATCTGTAGTAAGCTATGGTAACAGCTGCTAATTTCATATTCTGTAAAAACACATGAATGGAAGTAGCTGGTAAGCTGCTATATAGATATAGATATATGGGGGAGGGGTGCGTGTGTATTCTGTCATATTGTGAAGAAAATTGGAACTCTCAGCTCTTGGCTGGCAATTTGCTTTTTTTAATGACAGTTAATCAGCAGTAGGAATTAACAAAGAGAAGTCAGCCATTATTATAAAGATCCACCAATTCTATAAGCCCCTTTTGCTGAATATTTTCTTTATAATGTAGTGATCTCATCTTCTGTGCGTGCATCTGTAAGTATACATTAGATTATCAAATTCATTCAGGAGATGCCAGCCTACAACTTTTCCCACACTTACATTCTTTAGATAGAGTTGGATAAGAGGAACATCTAGAATCTACATCGATATGCTTTCAGCTTCTCAGACCATGTAATTAAACATCAGATCACTGAACAGACTGGCATTTATACAGTGTTACAAGTGGCCTGATCCAACGTCAGCCAACCCACCACTGCAATCTGAGTTGAAATTGTCTATAATTAGGGAAATTAGAATTCTAAATTCTAAGGGCAGAAAATATTTTTCCTCTGCCTTCGTTCTTTAGAACAGTGTTGCGTTTCATTATATCCTCAGTAAACCACCTCATCAGATAATGATACCACACAATATCAATTTGAAATGAGATGTTTGTTGTTCTGAATAATTGAGTATATGTTTCCAATTTTAATTGGTCATTAGTTTCTAGTGGGTTTGGGCCAAAATGAATGTGATTAATCATTCTCTGCGCCTCCAATTATCAAACAGAATGTCAGATCAGGAGAGAGCGATTTACGATGATGCACTGAATTTATTATGAATTCTTTTGATAAGATTAAACATTACTCTTCCCCTATTGTGCCTGTCTGCTTTCTAAATTGCATGCCTCTCAATGCCATCTTCTTGTAACTTATTGTATTCTCAACTATGATTGATTGTATCTTTAAAAATAGTGCTATATTAAATATTTATTAAATAAATATGTAAATACCTAGCTGGTTACATGTGCCACAGGGATCATCAAAGAACAGGGAGATAGGCAACCCTGGGCAGCATGAAAAACTTAAGTAGCCCTATTAGGCACAACAATACAGCCCATAAGACAATTGTCTTGAAATGTTATAAAAGGGCAGCAGAACATTAGTTGTTAAATGACATAAGTCTTGTACTTAGAGCTATTGTGGACTTTAAGTTCCCACAATAACAAGGTTGCGTTTGGATATAATCTATCTTGCCTGGGAAAGAAATAGGAGCAAAGAACAGTACAGTTAGTACTCAACTTACAACAGTCCAGTTAGTGACTCTTCAAGGTTACCACAGCACTGAAAAAGTGAGTTATAACTGTTTCTCACACTTACGACCGTTGCAGCATCCCGATTGTCATGTGATCAAAATTCAGACACTTGGCAACCGATCGGATTTATGAGGGTTGCAGTGTCCCAGGGTCATGTGATCATCTTTAGTAACCTTCTGACAAGCAAAGTCAATGGGGAAGCCAGATTTCCTCAGCAACATTTAACTAACTTAACAGCTGCAGTGATTCACTTAACAACTATGGCAAGAAAGTTTGTAAAATGGGCAAAACTCATGTAACACTAAGAAACAAAATGTTGGGGCTCTATAGTGGTCATATAGTTGAGGGCTACCTATAATTGTGGCCCTAACTCAGGCTGCGATATGGTATGAGTCGGCCACACACATTTCCTCACTTGTATATTGCATGTAAGTCCTGGTTCCCCCCCCCTCCCCCAATAAGAGCCTAGGTGGCACAGTGGTTAGAGTGTTGAACTGCAGGCCACTTCTGCTGATTCAATCTAGCGGTTCAAA
>JANHFL010004260.1:36500-50387 GCA_032468155.1 Oxyrhabdium leporinum
AAGATATGGTAGCTATTGTCTTTTGCTTGCAGCGTGAGGCATGCTATTACTGGAGGTTCATTTGCATTCAGGTAGATAAATGCCTCATTGCTCTCTGTGCATGGAGGGAGTTTCTGTAGTATAAGGCTAATTTACACTGAAATTAAAAATATGAGCCTGATAGGATAGGATGGGGCTGTCTAAAGTAAAATGTATAAAAATTAGTAAACATTAATTTTTAATTAAAAAAATCTAAACAGGAAACAGTTCAAACTCATTTCTACATCTCTTGGATCCTTCTTTTTAATCTAAATTTCAGGCACGATAGGAATGCTGCCCTAGACGAAGATCATAATGCATAATGAGTTGACCCTTTCCAATCTGCTGAAGCTTTTGACAAAATTCACCCTTTGCTTTAAAATGGCAGCTAAAAATAATTGGTGGGGTCAGGATACACCTATCAAAACCATGGGCATTGCAATCCTGTTCCTAAGCATGTTCCTGGGGAAAAAAACTAAAAAACCATCCTGGAAAAACAAACAGTGGAATATCATCATTGTGATGTTGCCAAGAAAACTCTCATTTTTTTAAAGTCCACTTAGATGGCAACATCTGATATATTTTGATTTTAGAGAATCCAAAGAGGATCAAATCTGGATGGAGACCACTGGAAAAGTATTTCTTCCCCTCTGAAAAAAAAGTAAACTATTTCCATATTAGAAAAACGATAAGAGTGTCCCTATGTAGTCCACCAGGAATCTAACTTGCCTTTTAAAAATGTCAAAATATGACTTGTGACATGCCAACAGTCCAACATTACAGAAGTCCCCCTGAGTTCTATGAAGTAGGTATCATCCCAGCTAAGTGTGCCTAAGATTGCCAAGTGATAACCCACATAGTGGAACTCCCAACTCCAAAGCCTCAGCTTAACCTTGATGCTGCTTGCATTATAGCCTTGGATAAATCATTGCCTCTTGACCTAACACACTTAACCGATTGCCAAAATGAATACAGTACCATTACAAACTGCTTCGTGGAATGAGTGACTCAGTATAGTTATTTCCTCATTGTCATGCTGTGCAGGACAACCTCAAGGTTAATTCCTTCCAATTTCTGATTACATTTTGCCCTTCCATTTCAAAAGGTCTACTTACCAGAACAATCAAGATCTATCTTGTATTTATTTCTGTCCAGGCAGAATGATTAAAGGAGAGAAATACAACGTCATAGCTGATTTGATCCTCAAACATTCCCATTATGTATGATAAAGAAATATGAACTTCTTGAATACCTCCCTACAAGAATTCTCTTCCATCCACCAAATGTTTATGCTTACTAACTGTACTATTTTTTCCCTACTAGTTTGTGTATATAAGTGCAGTGGAAGTAACAAAAGTTCTTAAAACTTTTGAAGCCACAGTATTTTCACTTGCAAATGGTAATAATACTTAAAGGGTTGGGTTTTTTTTTTACAAAAAGTAACTGGTATTAATCACATGGAACGTCCTAAACCTACACAAGTATGAGTTTATAATTTTTCTAATTTTGAGAGATGACCAATAAGTATTGTTATTTTATGCTTTTATATCCTGCCTTTCCAAAGGTCTAGTAACACCCCTAAACTTTATCTTACCCATATGATAGAGAGGGGGGGAAATTCCCAGGTTACAGCACTAGTGAGCAAGGAACCAAGACTCCATAATTCATATGCAATCAAATTTGTATCCATCTAGCTGGTGTCTAGTATGGCTGTGTAACACTTCTAGTCTGAGGGCAAAAAGATGCTTAGATGCGAGCAGTGAGGTTTTGTAGCACCTGACAACAATTCCTTAAAGTAACCACATCTTTTGCTGGAATCATATGGCTTCCTTTCCCTGCAGCTGTTCTGGGATCCTGGGAAAAGTGGGATCAGTTTAAAGAGTTGCTGGCAGATGTTATATACACGCCCTCCCCTCCGAGCCCCTTCTTCCTTCTGAATCCAAGGCATAGCAGAGCCCAACTGTCTAACCACATCACTCTCTCTCTCTCTCTCTCTCTCTCTCTCTCTCTCTCTCTCTCTCTCTCTCTCTCTCTCTCACACACACACACACACACTTTTCTCCTTTTCTTTTATGCCATGAATTATCCTCTTTTAGAGGAAAGCACTTTCTTAAAAAAAATAGATCCTCCAAATAAAGTGATTCATATTAAAGTGAGACAAGTAAGTAACGGAAATAGATTCCGGGTTCTTCTGGGACATCTCTACATTATATCGACTATTACACATTCAATTATTTTTCTCTACCCTTCAATGAACGTTAATATCTGTTGTTCCTTAACCCTGGGGGCAGGACAGGGACCCCATGTTTTTTCTATAGGGTGTGTGAAGCTATATAGCTGCAGCCTCTGGAAATATTGCCTTTGCACTGAGCAAATCCACTTTGGAGTGGTTCCGCAGGTAAGGCTAATTCTGCCATGTAAGTTTCTTGTGGTTTTCCCAAAACAATGTGTAAGATTGTAATTATTAGCTTCCCAAGACCTGGCCATGGAAAGAAGAGGCCATTGTTTCAGAGACAATCTTCAGTGTAGTGAGAGAGCTTTGGACATGAGACTCTTCACTTGTCCTGAAAACAAAAGGTTTAGTAAGGAGCAAAGGCATATTCAGACTAGGCCACTTCCAATATACTTTTACATACTCTGACTTTTATTCCTGCCTCTCACCAAAATACCTAAGTCAATTTCTTTCTCAATTAAAAAGCAAGAGCTAGACAAGCTGGCTGCACTACTTCAAGATAAATAAAAGTCCAAACTTTTGGAATCTATCTTATTGCTGGGGTACCTTTTAACTGGTGAGCAACTATTATGATTGTTTGAGTGCAGAAACTAAATGATCTGCCAGGAAGCAGATCTCATCCCTCAAGAAATGTGTTTCTTCAGGGATTCTTAGGCTCAGCACTCCCCAGCCTTCTGGCCCATGGACCTCCTGGTAGATCAGAAAATGCTCCACTTGAAACTGCCAAGTCAACCAGATGTCTTTTGTTTATATCTTACCATTCCTTCAAGGCCCAGGAAATTGAACATAGTGAAAACCCAAGAATATAGATTTATAGCTTGCTGGGGAAGGCGATAATGGGTCATTTAAGCATTAGAGACCCAAAGACTGCAGAGAAGAATTAAAGGCAGTGGTAGATAGCAGTCATGGGAAATGTCTGTGTCATAAATTTATGATGTGGCAATGTGAAGAACATCTTACAGTATTAGTTCCCCATATGTGAAAAGTAACAAGTGAATATGAAATAGAATGAAACAGAATATAAAAGCACTTGAACTTATTTTCAAAGCACCAGGTTTTTCAAGGTTCCCCCCCCCCCAATGTTACAAATGAAAATATGAAGTTATACCACTTTCTTCTCCAGATAAATGTTTATTTCAACACCCCATCATTCCCTAACTGCAAACTTATTTCCCACCTACCAAGGGATGCGTTAACTTGTGAAGTCTGTTAATAACTGGATTTCATATTCCAAAAATAGAAGACCGACAATTATTTGCTTGCTGCCCTTTCAATGAGTTCCAAAATAACCCCTTGTGAGATTTCATACCATTTTAATATCTGTAGGGCCCAAAACAAACAAATACATTTGTCCAGTTTAATCACCCACATTTTTTTTCCTCCTATCCTCTTTCATACCTTCTTTTTCCTTTTCTTTCTGGATCTTTAATACTCTGGGCTGATGAAACGCTCTTGAAAACTCAAAATCTTTTTCCCCCAAACCACTTAAGGTGGATTTGGCATTCCCCCTCCCCCCATAGTCAACATAAGTTTTTCTCTGATAATGCTGTCATAAAGAAGAAAATGGGATGGGAGGGGGGGGGGAGGTATAAAACAGGCAAATTTTCAAGAGTGCCTTTTTTCCCCTGTGCCTTCAAGCTATTAAAAAATAACAGGTTATCCTACCTGGCTAGGGGAAAGCAAGATGAGGGGGGAGAAAATGGGAATTGCTTTTTAGTCGAGACATACGGTTTCCATGAGCTGAAACTATCCCAGCCCGGGAATAGGAAGAAATCTCTCCTTTTTAAAAAAATGGGTCCTAAAGAGCAGGTGGAATGAAGGTTGAATGAAGTTAGGAGAGCGGAAGGAGCAGCCCGAATTTAGAAACCGAACCCCACGAGGGCGTGCAGATATTGCAACAGCAGTTCCGATTGCCTCATTCTGTTTTACTTCGCCCTTTGGAGGGGTTACTTTCCCCCGCCCTCCTATTTTTGCCCCCCCGGCGGCTTTTAAGAGCAGTCCCTTGCGCCGCCTACAGACGCCTTCTCTGCAAGGACGCCGAGGGAGCTGTGAGGACACCTTAAAACCGGCGGCTCCTTTGCGGCTCGGAAGCAGCTGACTCGCTGGGCGGCTGCCAACTCCGGTTAACTGCCTGGATCACTGAAAGGCAACGTGCAGAATGACATGTAAACCTCCTCCGCCCTTATGCTAATACCAGGGGGAGGGGCCGCCTCACTCCCCCTACCCCACCTCTCCCCAGCGCGCGCCCGCGCGCTCGGCTCAAGTTGCCGGTCCATTCATAAAAACTGGGTAGGCACTGCCACCTAGTTTAGAGAAGGCGAAGCGCTGGGACGGACGGACGGGCGGCCCTGCCTGACGTGAAAGTCATCAGCAGCCACGGAGAGGGTCTCTTTGGTAGCTACCCGGGAAAACGGTGCGCTGAAAACAACCGACAAGCGACATGGCAATCATTCATCGCCACTCTTTGAAATGAGGGACTGGGGGGTGACTCTTTTAGGGCATTTTAAATCGCCTATAGATATGTGACCTTCAAGTTTTCTTTGGAGTTGGGATTAAAAAAAAAACAACAAAACTTTTTCGTTAGGCGCAATTTTCAGCCATATTAATAGCTGGGTGTGTTGGAAGTAAAACGTGTAGGTCACAGGATGTGGGTATCCATAGGACCCTTTTTAAACATCCTTCTCACTTTTTTTGGTTATACTTAGCCCTATCTTTAAGGGAGAGAAATCCTCATTCTCCACCTTTCCTCAGGGAGCCCAAAGTGGGATCTTGTAATATGCGCAGGGGCTCTTCAAACATATTTCTTGACAAGTCTGCTGAACTATTTTATGTCTTGGCACACAATACAGCCAACCATCAACAAACCAAGGTCTCTGAGTTCATATGGACACACACACACAGAAAGAGGGAGAGGCTAACACCGAGCAAGCTTAGTGTGACTTGAGAATCCAGTCCCTAGAGTTTTAACTGATCCAGATATATTTGTGGTATAAACTCAGCAACTATGAATCAGGGATAGATTCCTTGGCTTAGATTCTGGCACATCTGGTTTTTAACCACTGGCATACGTGTGTGCCTGCCAATAAGTTTTTTTCTTCAAAATAGTGGCATCTGGCAACCCCAGCTGGAGGTGGGAATAACCCAAAGCTCCCTCCCCCCCAATTTATTTTATAAATTTATAAAATTTATTTATAAAATAAATTTAAATTTATTTTCCCCTGATGCTTCCTCCTTTTGCAAGCTCTGCCTTCTCTCTGTACCTATTTTCCCTTTCAATGTGTCCCTCTATTCCTTTCAGTTTCTCTCCATTATGTCCCACCCCACCCCCAGTTTTCCAACATAGGCTTCTAAAAATGGCCCCACTGAGCTGCCGCAACCTCCCCTCCCTTGCCAGTTTTTGAGATTGCGTTTCTCTCAAGAAAATTTTGCTTCCTAGAATTACCCGTGTGCAGAAAAAGAGTTAAAAAGCCCGACATTTTATGCTGAGTTGGACTCAGGTAAGAAAACCAGGATGAGACCCAAGAATGCCAGGCTGAAGGATCTGGTTGCTAGGAAAACTGGAAGATCCTGCTCAGGCAGTTTTCTGTGATCGAGACTACTAATATCCAACTTTAAGACACTGACTGTTTTGTGAGGAGCTGGAGTCATTAAACCTCCTTGTGATGGAATATTTTCAGCAGGTAGAGGCCTTTCTCTTGATTTATCAAAGGCTCCTCCAGAAGCTCAAGGTCATCATTGCCTTTCCCATATCTCCTTGATCAGCCTTTCTAGGTCACCCACCTTTCCATGAGGCCCATGGAGAAGCAGAACAGGAGAAGAACTGGCCACAGGATGCACTAGAAGCCAAGCAGTGAGCTTTCTTGTTGATGCCAAGTGGCTCTTGCCTGGCCACTTGGATGTAGATTAAAAGATTAAAAGCCATTGGGGAAGAATGCCACAAGGAATTTGGCAGGCTTGAAAAAGACCTTGGAGGTCTTCTAGTCCGAACCCCTGCTCAAACAGAAGACCCTATACCATTTGTCTCCTGCTTGAGTTGGGAGTTTGGACTAGAAAACCTCCAAGGTCCCTTCCAACTCTGTTATTCTATTCTAAATAAATCACACCAATTGGGAAGGTTAGGAGCGTAATGGTAGGCTCATGTTAGGCACGCCACTTCAGGTATGGTGGAAAAGACACAGGTTGTAAGCCCTGCAGATCTGGTGCAGTTGTGGGTAATGCTATGCTAGTGAGACTGACTCAACACAAGGTAGTTTTCATGACTGTAACTATTACATTTCATCCTTGACAGTCCATGTGAAATTTTAAACGCAGCAGATTTGCCTTTCTCATAAGAAGGAAAACTGGCTAAAAATCTGAATGCTTGGTTCTTCTGACAAGTGAATAGTCTGCAAAGCTTGGAGGTATCATTACTGTAATCCTCTCAGGCTCATTGCTGAGAAACAGCTTAAGGACAATCCTCTTCCTTCAGATTTCCTAATATTTATCTGCAAAATAATGGAAAAACCCAGGAAGGTGGACCCTGGCACTCTTCTGCCCTAACTTTCTTTAATTGATCATATTTGTATAGCCAAGTATTTCATGTAGTGACCTTGGGCACCACACATAACAAAATACACAAAAACAGTTAAAAACAATTTAACTTTAAATTAACAAAAGGTAAAAAACATAATAGTGGAAAAGAGTGCATTCAGTTAATTTTGCACTAGTTGAAGCTTCTGGATATTCTTCAAGGGCAGCCCCATAGAGAGCACATTACAATAATCCCTTCAGCAGGTGACTTAAGGTATGATAGTAGAACCTCCTAACCCAGGAATGGGCTTCAAATCAGCTTTCTCAGTTTTTCCTTCCTGCAAACTCAGCCATTCATGCCATCAGTAAGAAAGCCACACCTCCAGGAAAGTGTTGGCACTCGCACAAAAACCCTCCAAGGCAGGTGCAGGATCTGCCACTGGGATTATCTGAATGGAACTAACTGTCCAACCTACCATCTCTACCACCAGGGAAAGAAAAAGAAGTCCCTTTGTGAATGAGCTGGCAGGAAGCAAAACAGCTGGAGAAGACAGTCTCTCTGTACGTGAGGTGAAGCACGCAGAGCTGCACCTGACTGAAACAGCTTGCTTCAGCCCTGCAGGTCTTAGCCAAGCCAGTCACCTGAAGCAGCCTTGCCTGCCTAGGCGGAAGAGACACCAGCCCTACAAAGGAGTTCACCCTGACACCCACATCCACTTCCCTGTCCCCCTCCACGTGCAGTTACACACGTAGGGTTGAAAACAAAGCAAGGAGGAAATTGTCAACAGTTTAAGAGTTTGACTCATATAGAAAGATAGGAGCTGGGCAATTGTGTGTCTTGAGCAGCTGACTGCATTCTGGATTTTTTTTTAACATCTTTCCATATTAAGTATTATTTGGACCTGTGCATTGCAGTGGCCTCCTGCTCCTAATATGAAAAGGATTGGGAGTAGGGGCCTGATGTGAGCCATGTGGCACAGTGGTTAGAATGCAGTATTGCAGGCTAATCCTGCTGACTGCCAGCAGTTCGATTCTCGCCGGTTCAATGGTCAGTTAAATGAGGAGCCAATTTGTTGGGGGCAATATGCTGACTCTGTAAACCACTGAGAGAGGGCTATAAAGCACTGTGAAGCGGCATATAAATCTAAGTGCTATTGCTGATGTGGGCGTTTTTAGGTAACTATGTAGCCTTTTACACAATAATAATGGAGTGGTTACCTGCTTGCTGCCTACAGAAGATTCCAGTTGAGCAAATGTTCTTTCTGATTGGTGGCTAAGTCAATTCTGATTTGATACCTAGGGGTATCATAATGTAGCATTAATTCTCTGCCTAAAGACACCGTATTACTTTAGTTGTTGCATAAAACATAATGTTATCATATCACCTGGGTAAGATGTAACACAATTGATTTGCCAAAGCCTGCAGCTCCCGACTACACGTGGAAAATATCATACTCCATCAGACAGAACCCCTTGCAGTTTCTCCTGCTGGTTTCCTAATCCAAGTGCCTCATGGCTTCTTATCAATCCCTCCTTCCAAAAGTTAATTGAGTTTTGTTCTCATTAAAATGACTTCCCATTATTATGATTCCCAGTTGTTGTTCTTCTTGTTCTAGTCTAGGCAATACTGTGTACTGGATGTCACAGCCCTTTTATCTTTCCTACTGTCATAACAAATTAGATTGCAATTTTCCATGTTTCAAATCCTCCCTGCTAAACTGGGTGATTTGGGGCAGTCTCTTATCAGTCAACTCTCAGGATAGTTGATATAGGGATAAAATGAAGGGAGATCCCATGTCTCCCTGAAGAAAAGAGGAAGAATGGAATATAAATCTAATAATTACATGAATCTGATCCAGCTGTCAGCAAGATATATGCAGTCATGACAATGCAAGTGTGATGTGTATTACAATTGAGGAACATATTGTCCGTGCTTAAGAGTTTCATTAAACGCAACAAGCAGGGCTGAGTCCTGGAAAGCAATTAGATAGTTGGCTGTGCTGATGGAAAAGCTTTTCCAAAGTCGACCTTTTGAAGCTGTTGGAAGTTAAAACCCACCACTCTCCTAGAAAAATGAAATATTTTAGGATATACTAAAAAAGCCAGAATATTTTCCTTGAAAGAGAACTAGACACTCAGAGAAATAGAAACTCTCTCACACACACACACCTCTTAGTGGGCCATTAATGCCTGAGCCAGTCTATTCTACATAAGAAAGATCTAACTCCTTCAGAGCCATATAATTGCCCTCTACTCATCTCAGCACATGGTACCTGGGAAGAGTATATCACCCAGCAAGATTCAAACAAGCTACCCCTGCAAGGCCCCATGGGGGTCTGAGAACCAATCAGGATACACTTCCTGTGCCCCAGGAAGTTCAAAGCCAGGGGGGATATAAAACCAAGGGATTCTCAGCATCTCAACCCTTTTTCTTCTTCACCCAAGATCTTCAAACCATGTGATCCCTTATCTGCCAGGACCACAAACCATGTGGTCCCGTCCCACCATTAAAACCATCCTTCCAAGCAATCTCCATGTTTCCAGTGTCTTTTTCCCACTTGGAACTGAACCCAGAAGGATATTTCTTCCAACAATCATTTTGAGTTTTCAAGACCCCACTCCAGCTTTGTTTCCTCAGCAAATTGAATGAGCATCTTTTTTAATCCATCATCTAAGCATTTATGAAAATGTTAACACTGGGCCTAGGACAATTCTGTGAAGTAGCCGACTGAATATTTCTCTCCATATAGACATATATCCACTGAAAACTATGCATTGGTACAGTTTTTCAAACAACTATGAATCAATTTGATACTGGGTACATCCATAGTTCTATGTTATCATGATGTAGGCTCTGGTCAACTTTGCCAAAAGCTTTACTGAAGTCTAAATGTATTACATCTACAATTAATATAAACAAATTAAATTTGATGTTTTTAATATGCTGAAGAAGAAGCAGAGGGAAGCTAATAGATTTATTAAGTTTAGAGAGAAAAACCACTAGCTTGGACTAATTAGATGAAATCCAACTTTTTTGTGGCTTACGGTGACCTTCCACTAATTTTCCAGAATACTTCCCAGAATAATGAGAATATGTGGAAGCATCACAATGACTATATTTTCAGAGGAAGAAAACACAATTTAACTAAGTCATTTTAGAAAGTAAAGAATCCAATTTCTGCCTTTTATCTTTCTCTATTTAATATTCATCTTTCTCGTCCTGTGTTAGAAAGAGGAAGGTATGGGTGCATATATGCTTGGTGATATATTTTTATGTGAAAATGATATATGTATGAGAAACAATGATTAGTATACCTAAATGGAGATCAAATGTATATATATATAGAATGTTTTAATTTGCATTTGTTTAATTTTAATGAGAAGTTCTTAGTGATTTAAAGCTTTTGTCCTGATCTTAGTGCTGCAACCACCACTCCTTTTTTAAGGATATGTCATAGTAGATTTATTGTTTTCTGCTTTAATTGGAAACTATAGGCTGACAAAAGTATTCATAGTTTAATATTTTTGCCTAAGTTTGTAATTATTTTCTCCCTATTCATGATTTTGGGAGTGATCACTATAAATTCAAGATTATATTTGATATAAATATAATATGACAGATTTATTAGAAAGCAGAAAGCATCCATGTATAAATCAAGTTATAATAGAATAATTAAAGAACTCCCAACAATTTCCAATATCACGAGATTGAGGAACTTCTGGGCCATTAACTTAACTGGGCTTAATAGACTGTCCAGTCTTCAGTACCTCGAACAAGGGACAGCTTCATTACCACTGGGTAAAACAAAGCATAGGAAAGGCAGTTATGATTATTGCTAATGTTTTTGAGCTGGGTTGTAATAGTGCTGGGTCTGTGTATCTTTCATAGGAAGAACTTAGCAGCCATCATTTCCATTATCCTGAACAGGAATTAAAATAAAATAATTATTAAGCACTGGATTTTGGAAGAAAATCCACCACATGCCATATCCAATTAATCTATCAATAAGTATTATCTTCCTTCATTTTCTGTAATGTATCTGTGCTCTAAACTTTTACTTGTTCAGTTTCCATTAAGCTGATTACCGTCATAGGATTGCAACAAGAAAGAAACTGAACATAAATATATTACTGCTCAGGAAATATATCCAATCTTGTCCCTTCCATTACAGCACTGATTTAAAAAAATTATCCCACAAATAACATATAATAAAAAATTGTTCTCTTAACCCTAATTATAACGATTAGTAAATGGATGACACCCAGGATGAACCTTAGCATACAGGCCTAGATCTCTTAACAGGAACCATTTGTGGAAAGAACTTGTGAAAGTGTTAGAATTTTAAATTAAAAGTATGTGACTTCCACAATCAAGTAATAGAAGATTGCTTAGAAAACTTAGAAGACTTCAGTTGTTGGGATATAACATCAATGTTTTGATTGGCTTACCTACATTTTAATAATAAAATGCTGTTGATTATAAAAATTCATTATTTTTCCAAATAAATTACATTACATTAAAATATAGTTTTGTGCTGATGATATCTAAATGAGATTTAGATGATATCTAAAGTGCAATATTTTAAATATAATCAATGAACTTTTTTAAACCTCAGATGTTCCATTCTGCATTACATAATTAATTTAGATACCTGGTTTCCTCTGTGTGATGTTTTTGCAATCATATTTGTTTTCAAATATATAACCATAATATATGTCCCTATTATACTTCCAGGTTTAAAACAATAAAATTGAATATGCATTTTGGCTCTACTTTTTTCTTTATGAAAAAAAATACATATCTTGCTGCAAATGCACACACTTTTAAGTACTCGATTTCTACTTAATTCAACTTACTTGTATGTTATTCCTAGCATACCAAACATAAAATTCAATATAAAAAAAATGGGAAAATTATTCTTTTTTCTTGCATTTACAGTGTCCCACAGTCACATAACCAAATTTGAGGTGTAAAATCAAGTCAGATCATATGTTGAACTGCTTAATGACCTGAATGACTTGTTTCAGGTCCAATTGTGGTTATAAATCAAGGATTAGCTATATATATTTGTCTTACTATATATTTAATTTGAATTGAAAACTATGTTTAATTAAGTTTAGTTTATTGAGTTCCCTGTAGGCTATATCAAAAGAAAACTGTGTTGAAAAATTGAGAATGAGAAAATTGGCAATAGTGTAATTTCAACAAAAATCTGAATAATGCAAATGAACAATTGAAATTTCTCAAGTATTTTATTGGCAGTGATAAAAGATAGATATGTTTCCCCCTACTCTATGGGCTTTTGTCCCCTACAACTGCAAATGTCACAGGCAAGATTGCAAAATATAATTGTTTAGGTTTATTGGGCCACAGCTTCAATATAGTTGTCTTTTTAGTATATTTCTTACCAGCAATGCTAATTAGAGGTCGATATCACTGATCAATACAGCTTATCAATTAATGTAAACAAGAAAGTTTACTAATTTATTAATCAATACAAAAACTCCAGTTCCCAAATTTCAAAAAAGATTTCCCAATGTAGAAAAGATAGTAAGAGAATGAGCAGGCAAAAAATAGGAAACAAAATAGCATGTTACAGAATTAAAAAGCTTTTATGGTATGTATACAAGAGAAGGGGAGAGGGAGGGAGAGAGGGAGCACTGCACTAAGCTCCTTTTTTTCACCCATTTATAAGCAAAAATGTTGTTCTCAAGAAAGACTTTAGAAATTGTTTATCAATCTTCTTATGAAATATTGTTAATCTTAAGAAAACAATTTAAGGAGGACCCAAGCTGTGACTGAGCAATCCTTGGTCATGGAAGTTCATGTCTTGGGTGTTTCTTGGTACTTTTATCCATCAAGTCATTGACAAATTATTGCTTTAATCACCCAGCAAAGCTAGTGTATTTCCATGCATCTGTATGTTCAGAGGGACTGTTACAAATGAGAACTATATCTCATTATTTCAATCAGAATAGATCTGGAAGGTACCGTGGAGGTCTTCTATTTCAACCCCTTGCTCAAGCAGGAGACCCTATATCAGGTGTTGGCAACCCACAGCTCTAGAGCCACATGCAACTCTTTGGGCCCTCTGCTGCGGCTCCCTGTCCCATCACAGTTTGGCCCTGCCCCTAATCCACCCCTCCCAGTCACTCCTCGCCTAGCCTGAGAAGATAAGGACAATGGTGGGGGATGGAGAAGTGGCTGGGGCTGATTCTCCAGTGCCTCACTCTTGCTGGAGCTTCTTCCGGCCCTTGTTGGTGCTGGGCATGTCTCGGTCACTTGTGGAGATGTGCAATCTGCTCTCTGCCCTGAGACACTGGCCCGGCCCAGCTGCGTCCGATGCCGGCCTCAGTAAAATGAGGGCTGGCCAGGTGGGAATGGGATCCAGGAGGATGGGAAGACAGAAAGGGGGACAGGCCCACAATGCCCATCTGCAGCTTTAAGAAACTCAGGACAATGGGAAAAGGGGGTTGGCCATGCCGAACCTTGCATGCCCACCCCGGGAGTCAGTGTGTGTGTGTGTGTATATACGCTGAGGAACAAGTGCCAACTGCGGCAGAGGCTTCCTTTGGGCGACTTTCCTCCTCCCTCATCAGCAGGGCCAAGAGAAAGAAGGGGGTGGTGTGAGGAAGCGCTCCCCTCCCCCAGCCAAGTGCCAAGCACAAAAGCCCAGGGAGGGGCGGCTGGCCCAGCAGAAGTTTCCCCATTGGTGAGGCAGATGGCAGAGAGGCCTGGCCCAGCTCTCACAGTGGGACACTGTTCAGCACCTCCAGATGCGAGCTGCTGCCTTTGAAATGTGCCATGCCTTTGAGGAAGCTGGGCAGTGATGGCTGGGGCCATGGGGCGGCATCGGAGGCATCAGGGCTGCTCCCCCCCTCCAGCCTGGATTTCCAAAATGATGAAAGGAAAAAAGGTAGTGAAGAGCCCCAAGGAGAGCATGCAGGGCTTTCCAAGAGAGTGAGAAGCTTCTTTTCTTTCTTCTTGGCAAGTTTTTAGAAATCCGGGCTGGCTGAGAAATGAGCACAAGCCATGGCAGAGTCTTTGCTCCTCCTCTCATGTGCACCGCTACAGCTGGCCAGGAGGTCATGAGAGGAGGAGGAGGAGGAGGAGGAGGAGGAGGAGG
>JANHFL010004260.1:89417-99973 GCA_032468155.1 Oxyrhabdium leporinum
GGCAGGCAGGCAGGCAGATCAGGAGCAGTTGGGGCACAGGCACGTCCTCGTGGGAAGGCAGGCAGAGACACTGTGGTAACTAATTGCTTGGTAAACTTATATAGGCTGCTAAGCCTATGCTGGAGTGGGGAGGCGAGATGAAGAGTGATTGCGTGAGCGGCGGATGGGTGGGTGAGGTGGGGTGAGCAGTGAGCAGGCGGGCAGGGGCGGGGCCAGCCAGAGGTGATATTTGCCGATTCTCCGAACCAATCAAAATTTTCCCTACCGGTTCGCCTCAAGGGTGCAAACCTGCTAGATTTCACCTCTGGAACTGGACAACAATAAGATAATAAAGAATTAAGGATCTTCACAGTAGCTAAAAAAACCTTTGCTAGTATGAAGTAGGCATATTTGTTAGATATAATAACGTTTTGTTATCAGTTCCTTCCAGTAATTCATACCTAATATTTGGTGTAGAGAAATTATTTTTTTAATTATTTGAAGGATATTCAGGGCAATGATACACACGTCTGTTTAAATATAATTTCCAATTAGCTCAATGGCGTTTTTCCCCAAGTGCATCTCTTTAGGATTTTATACTATAGCTGCTAAGAGATGGGAGGTGATGTGGGTAAAGTGTTAGTAAATTTGCTCTTGGGACCAAAAGTTTCCTCTTTGTTCTAAGGAACTTGAACAATACATTACTATAAAATGGGTATAACATCCCTGAGTTAGATTTATAGATTTGTAATACATTTGAACTTTCTATGAATGTTTACACAAAAATTACATTATGATGTTGTAAGAAAAATGTAGCTAAAAATGTGTAGCTAATCTATCCAGATTCAGAATGCTGATGTTATCCACATTGTTGATTCAAAATGATCTTTAATATTATGAAATAACTTTATGATGTAATTTGGAAACATTTATTTGATTCCCAGTTTCTTATCTGATTTCACTAAGATATAATGTGCCTTGTTTGGTTTTGACTTAATGTTTTTTGATCCATAAACCAAGTGATTTATAGCTTTAGCATATTAACATGAACTTTGTCACTTGTGAGTTATTTGATAAAGCACAATTAAACAATGACTTAGTTTTATATGTAAAATCTCTCACTATTTATATATAGTATATTTTAACTATACTGGGCCCAATCTTTGCCAGTGTACTGTACATTTAACTCCCCTAACTGTGCTATTTTAGTGAAATAGCAATATGAAATAGCAATGATTCTAACTTCTATGCATTTAAATGTAAATGTATATGTCATTTGCTATTAAACAGTGAATTATATATATATATATATATGAAAAGATAGTAAAGATCTAGGGAAATGTATCATCTTGACTCTTTCTGGGATCCTTTAGGTCCTAGGATACAAAGATTAAATGGAACTCTAGCCTGACATCTGTTCAACTTGTCTCCTGTATCAGTGCCCCCTGTGCCATTGGCTAAGCTCACATACTTGGCGGAGGTTGCCAACTGCCAGGCTACTTCCTCGCATTGTGTGAGCAACTTTACAACTCTACTCACTTCCCCCCCCTCCCCCCCAATGTGATGAGATCTCTAGCCTGATATCCACTGTCTGAACAATCTTACCTATGGGGGAAAAGACTGAGACAGGCTGTTTCAGTAACGCTTCTGCCATGGGGGTGAGTGGTGTGTATTTTCCAGCGAGGAGACTTGCTAGAAGGATTCTGAGTATTGTGGCCACAGTCCTCTTTCCCTAATTTGGAATTGTTCTACCTTGTTCATAAGCATTGTTTTAAAGGCTTGAGCTAGCCTAACCTCATGTCTATGTGTGTTCCTACTTGGAATGCCCCACAGCAGCTCACTGCCCCCAGTTTTAATAAGGAATCATAAAAACGGACACAATCTTGGAATTTTCTCCATCCTTTGTCTAAATTTGCATTAGCATTTTACTAAGGACATTTTAATATGAGAAAACATAGAATTCCACCTTAAAATCTGCTCTTTTTTCATTTGTGAAACGTGGCAGCAAACACCAGCCTGCAAGCATCCAGTCATGTCTCTTTGCTTCTGGGTGTTTTTCAAAGATGGTGGGATCACCAGGGATTGCATTTCTATGTTGGCATTCTTTAGGTCTTTAGTCTGTTGGTCTCTGTGAAGTTCTTGAAATGCATTAAGGGAAGAGAATACTGTCTGTGAGCTACTCTAGCCTGCAACTCCTTGAACATTCATACATCTTTTCCCCCAAAACCGGCATTAAAAAATGACTCATTTTCAGCATTGCAATTTGTTGCTTATTTTCTTTTATTTTTGTCAGGTTGAAAGGGCTCAGGATGATAGTTTAGCCTGATTTATCTCTATGTAGTTGGAACTGGGTTTGCAGATAAACCAAAGAACCACTCAATATTATGACAGCAGTAGGCTATGGGAGCTAAGGTTCTCTTAAATTGGAAAAATAATTATTCCTATGGAATTTGCTACTGGTTCTTGATGCCATAAATGTAGAACCTTCACTCAGGGAAAGCTCCTTTATAAGATTCAGGATGAATCAGCCTAAGGCTGCCCTCTGGGCTTGACAGTCACCTTGCGTTCATAAATTCATGGGAAAGTCTTTATCAGCTACTGGAGAATGCTATAGGTATTAAGCCACTGTTTAATCGAAAGTTTTTAGTACCCTTCACATGCTTGAAATTGATCAATGAAAAGCATCAGTTATAAGGTGTAGCTTCCATATCAAGTAACTTTTGTTTCTCCCCATGCATGAGAAGAACACTTGATTTATTTATTATTATGGTGCAATGGTATCCTTATATTGGACATAAGTAACCAAAGAACATTTAAATTTATGTTTTCAAATTTGTCAACTGCCATGTCCATTATCCAGACTTCTTTTGTCTTTCTTATTGACAGTTAAGTTTGAGGTGTTATGTGGCAGATGCTTTTCTATTTGAATTCTAAAGTCCCAGAACATTTTAACTTCTTCGTTTTCAACTTTTTGCCTATTTTGTGATCCCACCAGTTCTTGCTCACAGACAAATGGTATTTCTTGCAGATATTCCAATGCACCATTGTTGTTACTTTGTCATGTCATTGTTTCTAGTAGTCAGTCTGTGCGATCTGTTTTTTCAGCTTTTTTGCAGAGGCGGCATTTATTTTCTCTTGCTGTCCTCTCAATTCTGGCTTTGTACGCATTTGTTCTTAAGACTTGGTCTTGCAACCAGAATTAGCCCGTCTGTCTCTTTCTTCAATTGTGTTGATCTTACCTATTGCCAGTCTTGCTATCTATTTTGCCTGCTTTATTATGTACTTGTTTTTGAGTATTTGTTATACTTGGTCTCAGTTATAAGTGTTACTGGAATTGTTATATTGATTTTATATTATTATTTAGGTGTTGGCTTGGTTTTGATTGTATGAGTTGGGCAGTCTTATAAATCACAAAAAGTAAATACTTAAATGCCAACAATTTGTACCTACATGTTTCTTGAGCTCCCAATCAATGTAATGATTGGTGATAAAAGTAGGGAAAAATAAAAAATGCAGAATAATGTGAATGACAGAATTCTGCACCGTAATCAGAAGATGGAATGAGATCTCAGGTGACCCAACAACAAGCTACTAAAATAATCAACACATGACACAGAGTATAAAGCAGAAACTTGACCATCTCACTTATAGAGGAACTGATAAAGATAATGCAGCGTTCAATAAATGGAAATAGTAAATTTTCATAGGGTTTTTTTTCCATAAAACTTCCATCAATTTGGACTCTTAATTTTTCACAATAGCAGGCAATTCTATTTGATGCAAGAAGCTGTCATGATTCACCACAGACAAAATCACTTAACCTAATCCTTACAAAAATATAAACTCTGAGGTTGAAATATCAGGCATTCCAAAATGTTGCTATATATGTATTATTCTAGATTTTAAAATTCTTTTAATTTGGGGGTAAATCATTGTGTGGAAAAATATGAAATAATCCAAGTAGTCATTCACAAAATGGCCAACATGGCAACATAACCAAGTACCAAATACCAATTTTCCGGAAGTCTGCCTGCCATTCTCTCTACCTCCTCTCTCTCCTCTTTGCAATGCTACCTTCTCTTATTTTTATCCTTTTCCCAGACAGGTGGGGCACACTTGCAACCACGCACAACACATGCCCCTAAGGTGCTTTTTCAAAAGGCAACTGAAGGTCAGAACTGAAGAAGCTTCTTGGATGAGAAGCGGAATGATTTCAAAGAAAAACCAAGAAAAGTTCAGCCGCCTTTTGAAAAGCACCCTTGGAATAACTACAGCCTGGATGATTGAGAAACTTTATAGGCATAAAGCACGTCACTTTTTCTCATTTGTCCAACATTTGTATTTCTTTTATATATATTGGTTTTTTCTTTACATACAATATGTGCTTAAAGAGCAGTGTACTGTCTGGGTCAATTGGTTTACATCTTAAGCTCCTAATTTCTACCTCTGTTGTCCAACCATTGATAAAATAAATCCCAAGTTTGAAAGTATTCTGTGTCTTCTTTTTCTTTTATCTTTTATAGCATTAATCTATCCATTTGTGCACAGTCCAATATTTTTTTTAATTACATCTTCTTCTGTAGGTGTTTCCTCACTTTTCCAATGTTGTGCAAATACAATTGTTGCCGCTATTAAAACATGTAATACCAAATATACATTCTCTTTATCATATTTTTCTGGTAATATACCTAACAAAAATAGTTCTGGCTTAAAATTTATATGCTGTCTTAACATTTTTTTCTAACTGCATATGGATTTTCACCCAACATCTTTTTGCTTGGGCATGTCCAAAAGAAACATTTGTATTTCTTTAAAAGAGTAATAGAGCTCATCTGGGCCCTGCAGGCTCTGTTGGTAATAAAGAGTGTGCTGGAGGTTGGCTTTCTTTTGTTAGCATCCTACTTTTGTTCAATTAATCTGATTCACATGTTGCAGTAAGACATAATGTGGTTTAACTCAGCACTTCAAAGGGACAAGGGCAGATATTAAACTATGAGCAATCTATCTCAGCAGAAAATCAAAACTTCTCTGAAGTATGTGATGATTGTCCCTTATCAAGCTATTCCAACATGATTTTTTGCAGTCCTCCTGGTGTAGAATACTGTAGTATCCTTGGTGTTTAGCTCAGCTCAGTATTTCGGGCAATAATTTAACTTCTTCATTCAGAAGAGATAATTATAAGACCTGATCCTGAGGATGGAACAGCCAGGCACTTAATATTCTAAAATAAGAACCTTCAACATTAGTAACTATATCTCATTGTTTTGAGGGATTTATTGATTTATTGAATCTTAAACTTAATGTTGTTCCAAAGCCATGAGCTTACTCTTTCAGCCTTCTTCTGTTGAAGAAAAAGGAGAAAGCCAATAAAAATAAACAGAAAAGAAACAAAATAAATCCTTCATAGGCTGTAAAACAGTATGCTACAGATAGTAGTGGCAATGTAAGCCAACTCTGCATGTTGAAAATAATCCAGAAAGATGTGTAAGTAAGCATTCCTCACCATGGACCAGTTTGGTGCAAATTGATAGGTATTGGGGGAGGGGGATATCTACTCCTAGTATTCATTGTACTTTCATATGGAAACCTTCCTGGTGATAATCCAACTTCTAAGAAGGAAGGCTGCTGAGCTGTTTTAACAAGCAACTGGGATATACAAATATTGATTTTGTGCCTTGAACATTGCTTTGTAGACTGAAACTGAAGTTTGGTAGCATGCAGTGAGATCCCAGACCTGGGATGTGGTTGCAAACTTTTTCACTGTGGATTTCAGCAACCCAGTCCCATACTCCCAGTAACAAACTTGGCACATTTTCAAGAGAAAGTGTTATTTCAACTCATACCATAGACAAAGAAGAACAGAAAGATTTATCCAAAGTCTCTGATTTGCAAAGGAGATCAAGGTGGACATTATCATTTCTAATACTTGGTATAGGAATTTAACAAACTCTAGACCATATTAGGTAAAAAGCTTATCTAAAATGATGTTTTATCCCCCCCTTCACTAATTAGATATCAGTGAGAACCTATAGACCAGACTTAATAGCATTTCCTTGTTTCATTTTTCAGACAAAGAGTAGAAGTGAGAGAGGATATAATGTATAGCCATCATGACTATTGCAGTTGCCACTATTCTCATATCCAGCTAGAAATGAATTGTGTATGTATGTGTTTAAAAGATTATATAAAACTTAGAAAATCTGTTTGATCAAAGATCAAAGTGGAACATTTGTGAAGAAGATCCCTTTAATCTCATAGATGGAACAATTTAACTTAGAAGGACAGATATTGTAGATAAAAACAGTTTCCTCTGTAACCAGAGTTTGTCAAAGTATAACGGTCAGTCTGATCAGTGTAAAATATCTAGGAAGTCATCTGGACCAACAGTCATATAAACTAAGTATACAGACTCTTTGATTTTGTCTATAAATTAAAACAAGGTCATTCCACAATTGCACTATTTCCTCATGCACCACTTGAAATATGTGTTCTTAAACAGATATTGACAAGTTCTGCACTCCACACACTTTTTCCCTCCCCAGTAACCTCTTTATGGCCTTGTGAGACTGTTCAAGGGTTTCAGCTCAAACAAATGAGTCATGAATTAATTTTACACTTGGAATCAATTCTCTCTTATTTTCACTTCTGAAGAGAATGAAACTCTTTCATTTCATTTTCTGTTTGCTTTACAAATAAATGAGCACCCTCATTTTTAAATGAAAAGGGCCATCCAGTGGATCCTTTTTAAAAATTACATGTGCAGCGACTGCAGTTTAAACAGCATTTGTAAGAACGGTCTCCTTAAACTCAAAGACCTCAGAAAATGACATAAAATTAAGATTAGGAACACAAAATGGATTTCCTAGGAATCAGTGTGGTAGAAGTGAAACAACAAAGTCTATCCTTGCCAAAATATCACCTAATTTTGTTTCCATGTCTGAGAAGAGACCTATACTTGTCCTCCCAATCCTAATCCAATTTCATGGCTGAGTGCCTAACTGTTCTTGAGAATCCAGAGGAGGCAGCAAAACATTTAAGAGTGGAAACCAGTCTGTTGCAGAAAAGACAGAAAAACTCCACTTTAATTACACTACATATAAGTTGTGTGGGAGAGTAACTTTGGTAGTCTTTCATGCCTCTTTACAATGCCTTTCTAGCAATAAAGTTATTCCAGAAATCCAAACGGCTCTTGTCTCCTGAGTTTACCAGGCCCAGGGGATTTTACTATGCCCTGTTGAGTTAAATAGTACTTATTCCAGAAAACAAAATGCAGAATCATATCATGGCTCATAACTTTCTTTAAAAAAATTTTTTTTGAAATTCTGAATTTGTGTAAAAAAGAATTATTGTCAATTGCTGTATAACAGGATTATTATAACAGGATGTAGCAACTCAAGCTCTAGCAAATTCCAGAGGTGCAACCTTATTCCATCTCCTACCCTGGTCAGTTGCACACATAGAAATAGTTTTTGCATCAAGGATCCTTTTGCATTCAAGGCTCGCCCCACAGTTTATAACCTTGGTTTTCTCTTAACTCATTTGTCCTTTTAATATGTTATTACTGGATCAAGTGGGCTCAAAATTCAGTAGTATTTGTGTTTGCATGTACTAAATAATTATAATATTTAAATTAATAAACTGCTACACCTTCTAAGCTCCTTGTGCAAAATAGAAGTGATGGGGGCAGGGAAGAGAAATGAAACTGTAAAACTGGTTGCATTAAGGGCTGAAACTGGCAAGAGAGGAAGGAAAGAAGTTCGAAACCAGGCAATTATGCTCATAAACAATCCAGTGCATAATATCTGTATACAGGTAATCCTTGAGATATGACCACAATTGAACCCAAAATTTCTGTTGCTAAGTTAGACATTTGTTAACTGAGTTTTGCCCCATTATGCAACCTTCTTACCACAGTTGTGAGTCACCGTAGTTGTTAATTTAGTAATACAGTTGTTATGTGAATCTGGCTTCCCCATTGACTTTGCTTGTCAAAAGGTTGCAAAAGGTGATCACGTGACTCCAGGAAACTGCAAGTTGTCATAAATATAACTCAGTTGCCAAGTGTCTGAATTTTGATCATGTGACTATGAGGATGCCACAAAGGTCAGAAATGTGAAAAGCATTCGTCAGTCACCTTTTTCTGTGCCATTTGTAACTGAACAGACACTAAATGAACTGTTGTAAGTCAAGGACTACTGTAATTATAACATTTTATATAAAATGTCAGAAACTTCGAATTCCTTGCGAATTTGCAAATTATTTCAGAACTTCCAAATATATGTGAGATTTCAAATGCTATATATGCTTCTATTTTTTCCCCTAGTATTTAATGAATCTCTCTCTTTTTATTTTCTCTAGGCCTAGCGAATTTAGCCATAGTCTTTTTTGCTCTCCATGCAATACTGGCTGTCCAATAACTTACCAGTAAATTAATTGTTGCTTCCTTTATTTCTGAGGGCATCCTGGGAGTGCCAAAAATCAGGACAATTTAAATTTAAATTTCCTGAATGCTCCAAAGTTTGCAGCAATACAAACAAAACAGGTTAATGTGTTGATGGTAGAGAGCTAGTATGGTGTGTTTTAATGGCTGTTCTAGTCTCAGCTATATTACTTTGTCTATGTTTTTAATTGTATTAACTTTGTATTGGATTTTGTAAGCATCCCAGAGTCTGCTGGATTGGGTAGCCCTAAAAATTCAATGAAACAGATAAAGATTGTTAGGCTCAATGGTGAAAAAAATCTAGTGAATTGAGAAATCAAGGGATATATTACCAAATTCTAAAACTTTTGGTTGTAGAAATTCCTTGGTGCTAACTGAAGTAGTAGTAGTTCATATGTTCCAAATGGTTCTACAATTCATTTGTTTCTTTTTGGTCTCCAATTAGTGATGCATATTCATTCGATGAAAATTGTGCCTTTTATTTTCCAAATTACTGGCAAGTACCCACCAGGTCTCCATTTTTTAGCAATTGTCATTTAATGTTTATTAGTCTTTGTAATTTCTGTTGTAACCTATTTCTTTGTAAGTGATTGAAATAAAAATGTATAACCCAGGTAATAAAACAGTCAGGATAAAAATTAACATATTAAATGAGGATCCCCTTATTTTTCTTCTCTAGCCCTATATTTGTATTTCAGTCATACATGTAGATGTCTTCTTCAGCCCTGAAGGCTACATCAAAATAGCTCATAAGGTTGAGGTGAATATGCATTATTTGATGGCATGCCAGTGACAGAACGTAAATAGAATAATCTTAAAAGTTTTATTGCTTAGAATCTAGCCTATTACTCCTGCTGCACAACATTCCTACTGGACAACAATCCTGCTGAGATATTTCTGACCTGAATCAATAAAGTATTTGACTATTACTTTATAAATAATAAATGTTAAAAAAATCAATTTTCACTGTGTTTACAAGTTGGCTTTATTTTCCCTATCACATTTTTGACATTTATTTCTGTGATGGCCCGTCAGAATATTGTTTTCTTATGCATATACAGATTGAACGAATGCACTTCAGTGTGTTGTGTGACTCCAGTTGGTATATTGCCCTCTTTGAATTCCACTGGAAAGGACAGTGTAGTCCAAACAATTTTGGAAAATTCTACTCCTATTTTTGATTTCATGCCATCAAGTTAGTATTTACTCTCTTAGGGACCACTTCTCCAGGAATCCCAATTTTAGCCCTTCAGTTCTTCCAATGAAGCTCCTGTCAGCACTGCAATCATGTCTATCCATCTTATTGCTGGTGATCCTCTACTTTCCTTCCAGATTTCTCAGCATTATCCATTTCTTAACAGAGCTAGGTATTTGTGTAAGACTGTATGACCTATCATGTGATCATATGAGCCTAGTCATTTGTGCCTATTTTGAGTGACAACTCCAGGTCCTGAAATTCTTTCCCTTTGCAATTTTTAATAACACAGTCCCTTCTAGTGATCTCTTTTTTAAGTACTGGCTTGAGGTCATTAACAGTTTTGCATGGCTTAAACGTGCTAACAATGTCATTGTTCCCAAATTTGGCTGTGGGAGATAGTGGGAGTTGCAGTTCCATTGCTCATCGTTATAGGATGCCAGGGAATGAAGCATTGAGAAATTAACTTTTCCAAGGCTGACGGAAGATTAGATACTATACCATTACTGATGTATCCATTATTAAGAGGCAAACCTGATAAAATAATGCTCAACAGGTTACAAAACATTGAAAGTGACTGAATATTTTTTTTAAAGGTAGCTCTATGAAAGGTTCCTACCCTTCCCACGTATTATCCCAATTACAGAACAAAATAAATATTCTAATTCTTTTTAAAGGTTTGATTTTCCTCTCAACAATTTTCTTCCCTTCCCTGCTGAATCCTTTTATAGATGGTCTTTTAGGTTACTGTATGCACAGAATTCTCCTAAATATATTCCAGTTCAAAGCTACAGCATGCCAAATTTTATTCGTGGGGCACTGTTTGCAGAAGATGCAGAAGGTTACTTGGGTAAAATTAAGGACTGAGGAAATGATGAGAATTCTTCAGCCCATCTCATTAAAGAACAGGCAAAGCACCATTGGACCTTGCAACTACTAATC
>JANHFL010004260.1:101288-111526 GCA_032468155.1 Oxyrhabdium leporinum
GGATGGAAACTAATCAAGGAGAGAAGCAACTTAGAACTAAGGAGAAATTTCCTGACAGAACAATTAATCAATGGAACAACTTGCCTTTAGAAGTTGTAAATGCTCCAACACTGGAAGTTTTTAAGAAGAGATTGGATAACCATTTCCTGCCTAAGCAGGGGGTTGGACTAGAAGACCTCCAAGGTCCCTTCCAACTCTCCTATTCTAAAGGTTATCACAGTTATTCTCCCACCTTCTTCCTAAGAAAGATAGGTGGGAGAGAATGTTATTCCAAGGGGTCATGTGGATTAGTTGTGGTGTTTCAGAGGCTTAGATTTACAATAATTTGCCATTTCTTTAGCATCCAATATAAGAGCAACTCTCCTGATTGAAACCAAAATACTGCATTGTGGTGACGACTGCTCTCCTCCCACCATGGCCAATCAGAAGTTTGCACATAATTTTATATGCCAGTAGAATAAAATATGTGTAGCTCAGCATTGTTCAGCATTGATCAATGAAGTTATTGGTGCTCTCTGAACTTGTTTGTTTCATTATTTAACTAGGTAACATTTGCAAGAAAACATTCAAACCCACAGAGCACCTAACTTCCCAATTTTATATTCCACTGCTTTATCACTTCCACATTTAACCTGAGATTAAAAAGCAGATTAAAAAGTACTGATAAATTTTTGTTTGGAGGAGTTGCTTCAGAATAACATTAATTTGGTGTATCTTTTATTTGTATTTTGTATTTTTCCTTTTTTGAGATGTCCTGGGATCAGAATTTATATGTTATTTCTAATTGGATTATATTATAGACATAAATAGAACTCCTTTTATACTGATGACTTTCATTTTCATTTTTAATACCTGAAACATAATTTGATTTTATTTGGGGATTTTTTGCATCCTATGTTCGCTTTATTAACATTTCCATCAGCTATCTACTCTTTTCAAATCATGTGCGAAGATATGTTTACCTTGTTCCTATCCTATTTTATGTTGTATCTGTGGAATCTTTTTTTGGGGGATTAGTGCATCACTTTTCTCCCTGAGTTTGTGGCGGTCTCTTCATAGAAAAACAGTGAAACCCATTTATTTCTGGCAAATTAAGGGTGAACATGTTATCCTGGTGTCTGCAGTTGTAAAGGTCTGATTGGGGAACAACAGATTTTAGCTGAACTCTAGCAAGACTGAGTGGTTTTGGATGTGGGGACTCACTGGTTCCAGGGCTATGCTATCTTTCATGCTGGATAGGGTTGTGCTGCCTGTCCCAGAGAGAGAGAGAGAGAGAGAGAGACTCAGTGTGCAATCTGGGTCTCTTAGAATGCTTAGACTCAGAGCTCTTGATGAGTAGATGACAGTTGTGGCTAGGAGAGCCTTTACACAGCTCCGTCTTGTGCACCAGTTGCACCATCACTAATCATCTCCAGACTGGATGACTGCAATGTGCTCTATCCGGGGTTGCCCTTGAAGAATGTCCAGAAGCTTCAGCTGCACAGACTGCAGTGGCATGAGCAGTTATGTGTGCTTCTAGAACAGTGCATATTACACCTGTGCATTGATTGCCAGTTTGCTTCCAGGTCCAATTCAAGGTGTTGATTTTAACCTTTCAAGCTTTTGTGGCATGGAACCAGGCTTTCTGAGGGACTGCCTCTCACTGGTTATTGCATCTGCCCCATTAATCTGGTAGTGAAGGCATGCTGCAGTATCATCAGCTAGGGATCTAGATTTGGTGAATCTCAGAATATGTACCTTCTCTGCTTAACTGCTCATCTTATGGAACATTCTTCCCTCCAAAATTAGATTTAACTCCCTCCCTTTTGACATTGCAGAAGGCCATCAAGACCAGGTTATGCTATCAGGACTGGGGCTCCTAGGGAACTGGAGGTTTACTTAGGCAGCTTCCTTGTTGAGATGGCCATTTTTACCCTCTCTTTGATTACTGGTTTATACACTTGTTCTCTATACTATTTATTTCTTAAAGTAGGTTTCAATATTTTTATATATTTGTGGTTTTTATTTGATGTTAGCCGCCCAGAGTTGCTTTTGGTTGAGATGGGCAACTTTACAAATTTGATTAATTGACTGATAAATAAATAAATGGAAATATTCTTAGCGTAGCCTTTTATTTTAATTCAGTATTTTTGGTTGGCATTTGTGTGTTTTTTCAGTATGTGCAAAATTGTAAGAAAGGTTATAAATAAAATATCATTGCTTTCTGCAAGTGAGATACACTATATGGTTTCTCCTAACTCAATACAAATGTGGCTGTTGCCTCAACAGTTGTACATTTGTGACTCATGGGTTGTTTATTACTCACTGATGATGATTTGGATTTATCCTGAATAATTTGTTAGTAATCATCTTGAGAATATGGACTTAAATAAATAAATTGCACGCCAGACAAAGAGCTGTTTTGAACTATTTTGTCTTCATTTTCTCTGTGACAATATTTAAAATGTCCTAATGAAGATGTACTGCCTGTCTGAAGTCCTAAAAATCAATCAGCCAGTAAAAGAAATTAATTTTATTCATCATGATCTCTCCTGGCTATTATATATTGCCTGATAATTTGAATACATACTTCGCATAGAAATGACCTGAAATTCAGTCTCTGGTAATAGGTGATGGGAAAGATCTATTTCTGATCTAGGTGAGCAAATGGACTTATGTAGATATTATGCCAACTTCCCAGAAGAACTTTAGTTCAGGTAGCATAGGAAGCCCAGGTGTGTTCTACATCCCTGTCTTCAGCTGTCCTCCCCAACACCCCTCTTTGTGTCTGTGTCTATGTGTCCTCTGTTTGGCTGTCTTTTTAAGTTCCAAATTGTATAAAGATTCTGATTTGCACTCAACAATGTTCTATTGCTACATATAGGATATACAGCTTCTCCTAATTTAATATTTCAGAGAACTTCTAGTTATACTCAAGTATCACACGTTCCCCAAAGCGGCCCAAATCTTCACTCTACCCTCTTCAGTGATGTCCTCATCAATCCTCCTATAGTCCTTAGAGACACTCCCCCCCTTCCACCTAAAACACACACGTACACACACACACGCCAATAACAAGAAACATAAAAGAGTGGGATTCCTGTCTGTAAAAATACTTTCCACCCCTGTCCTGTTTTACTTGATGGTCAGGGAATAAAATAAATAAACCAAGTGAGGCCTGTTCTTTTGATGTCTTTAGACATGACTTCAAGGCAAATGCATTCATTTTTTCAAGAATTGTTAGTTCGTGACCTAGGCTCCGTCTTGGAATTGACTTGCTTCCCACTTCTATATCCCAATCAAAAGAATATTCGTTTTCTAAGGATTCCTCTTTGTTTCATCTCTGCCAAAGATTAAAGACACATAAAATGAGGATAGGGCTGATTTTAGGAATCTTGTTTATCTTAGTGGTCCTTAACTGTACAAACAGTTGAGCGTTGTATTTCTGGCACGCAGCTATGTGGAAATCACCAATGACAAACAATTTAAATGAAGCAATAGGTGTATACTGATAGATCCAGAACTCTGTATACAGTGGGCATCATGATTAATGGGATTATGAATAACTATTGACAGGAAATCTTTATGATGATGCATATGTTGAAATTATCTTTTATTTTTTATGGGGGGTTTCATGGTTATAGAGGGTCTCATCCCTACTGGGCTTCTAAATAATTTCTCAGAAAACATTTTGATTCATAACTTATAGAAATGCTATGTGAGACTAGTAAATTCCAATTCAGTCATAGAGGTCACTTCAATCTAGTATCAGTCCCAAAGCCCAAACTGCCTTGCGGAGCAGTGCTCTTACAGAGGGTAAAGCAGGATATCACTTTAATAATAAGTAATCATGGCATGGAATGCATATGCACAAATCTATGCTTTGATTGTATAATAGCTAATATAATATTTCCAGTCTTCATCCAAATACATACCACTGTTTTAGTGAGTAATTTATGTAATTATTTCTGTGCTGGATAAATCTTCCATTCAATATTATCCAGTAGGGTTATGGTAGGACTCTCCATTTAATCTATACAAGTATGTGGACAAGAATAAGACGAATAAGATCAAATGTATCAGGAAGGGATTAAATGTGTAGTGTAAAATTAATGAGTCATTTTCCTACCCTTGCTAGCTTCTGAGCTCTAAAAACTTGATCATGCAAAATATACTCTCTGTCATTTTCACAATAAGACACCAAAAGGTCTAAAGAGGAAATGTTATTCAAAGCTGGAAAGGACTTATCTTCTGCAGGTAGTAGAATCAATTATGTCTTTTTGTCTTTTTGTCCTGTCCAACATATTTTAAGAGCTTAAAAATGACAATTGGTGAAACATGTAAAATCTGACCTGATTTGAGCTTTTTGAGTGTTATAATAATATGATTTTATTCTTATCCTACGTTGTGAAAATACCAGCTTAGAACAGGTTGTGAAAGGTTTTGGAAACTGTGGAGCATGTTTGTTCTGTTGCCAGGATGGAACCAATATTGTTCTAGCAGATTTTCACTAGCTTGATGGAATGTGTTTCTCCTCCCACTCTTTCATCAATGCATAATTTTAATATTGCAGCATCTCATTTTCCCTCCCTCTGTTTCCAAACTGCCTTCTTATTGGCCCAGAAGATAGAATTATAATTCGTTGGTTGCTGAGCACAGCAGATCCAGATAATTTTCTCTTCTGTCCTCATCACATAGTCTTTTCTATCTATGTTGTATACGTCACTCTTCCAAATACATTGGACTTCTTTCCTTACCAGGTTGAATTTACAAACTGCTACATGTAATTATGACATGCCTTTTCCCATATCACCCAAAAACCTTTCTGCAGAAATTCTTTACGAATGTTTTGAATAAAAGTATAGCAGCAGAAACATTGATTTTATATTTTCATGCTAAATGTGCCTTTCCTTTTCAAATGTTCAAAGTTGTGAATGCAGCTAATATGTGTGATCCTGAAGAATTTGGGAGAGTACTGAAATATTAGATGCATTGCAAAACTGTGAATGCCTTTAGGCAGTTTCTTCAACACTAAGAAATCAGTAGCATATTCTTACTTCTAATAAGGAGAAGCTACAGACTGTGAGCCATATAGAAAAGATTATTAGACCTCAAGAATCTTTTTATATTCAACCTGCTGTACTTGTTGTACCTCTCCAACTGTACTTTCTCTGGCAAGTAGCCATAAGATTATTTGTTTGTAATCTGTTTAATTCTTTGTAAGTCCTCCCCTCCAATACCTTGAAGAAAATATATTTACATAAATTTTGAAACCATAAAGCAAACTAATATTTATTTGTTAAATTTATTTACCACCTATCTCTCTGTGGGGTTACTCTAGGTGGCTTACAGTAATAAAAAAGCAGAAAAATGAAAGTGTAAACAGAAGTAAAATGTATATTTATATGAAATTATCTTAAAATATTGAAACAGCAGAATATTAATACCAATAACAGATGTTAAAATCACTTCAGATCTACTTCAGTCCTGTGCACATAACACAAAGCTAAAAGCCTTCACACAAAAACAGATTTTACTTTTACTGGAATATTCCATTCAAAAAAGCATGAGCGTGAAAAGAGATGGTGATCTCTCTGGATCTTGATACTGACGTTGGTACAATCAAGGATTTTTTTTGGCTTTTTTTCCTGCAGCTATATAATTTTTTTATGTTTGACTTCTAATTTAATAAGACACCTAAACATTTTACATTTGTGCTGCTTTCCTCCTATTCTAAAAGGCCTTTGATCTTTCTTACTCAAAAGTAGGCCTGTGCATTTGCTCTGTCAAGCTTCATTTTGCTGTTTTCTATCCACTCTAGTTTATCAAGATCCTCCTGAATCTTGATGCTGTTCTTTCAGAAGTTCATCATCTCCATTATCTTTATGACTTGGGACTTTATAACATGACTTTATGACTTAAGATAAATAATGGATGGATGGATGGATGGATGGATGGATGGATGGATGGATGGATGGATGGATGGATGGATGGATGGATGGATGGACGGACGGACGGATGGATGACTGGAACTCAACATTTCCAATTTGATGCAGAGCCACAAATTTACATTTATTGAGTCATATTGTTCAGCCAGCCTTCTGGAAGAATATAACCCACAACCAGAACATATCCATACACCCCAATAAATGATGGTTTCATGTCAATTCTTTGAAGCAAATTCTGATTTTCAGTTGTAAGAACTAGATTCTTTTTCCCTCTCATTGATGAAGAGAGAAACTGTAAAAGTTTGAACATTTATTCTTGTGTGTGCTGGGGTTCTGCTGTAAAAGAGGGTTATCTGCCAAGTGTGAAATTCCATACTTCCTGCTTGTTCATAGGAACCTAGTGAGATTTACGTGACAGGAATAGACTGCAAACAACCTATGTGACTTGACAGCATCTCAGCAAGAGACTGCTGGCAGGGGAAGAATATAATAAATTCTTTCCTTTGATTTGAATGCCTGTGTTTTCTCAGAGTGTGATCCGTCTTAATATAGCTCAGGTCCCAGATTCGGTGGGCCTGCAGTTTCTATGTCCCTGTGCCATTTGGTGTTTCTTGCACAACTTGGTAAGTATCCTCACCAATAGTGTCGGGTTAGCTCTGGTTGCTGCTTTTATTTCCAGAACAGAACAAATTGGAAATGCTAGGGTATAGTACCATTGACTGTCCAAGTTAGAGCAACCCAACATTTTATCTCTACCACCTATACTTCTATCCCATATTGTTATCTCAGGATTGAACTACTGCAGGAGGCTTTACTTGGGACTACCGCTTTAAAGTGTCCTATCTGCTATGAACAAAAATTGATTCAGCAAAACAATGCTACTTGATTTCTGGGGGAGAAATGGTGGAATGAAGAGCTGGTGAGTGAACCAGCTCTTCATAATTCTTTTCTGAATCAGGAGAGGACTTGAGATCACTCATAAGGGTTCCATATAGTTGGTTCTCATAGGGAAACCAAGGTCTCCAGCAGGTTTAGAGCTCTGGGTGATGGGGGAATAACATCTTCCTGAAACCATAGTTGGCATATTTAAAAGGACCCAGGGTTTGCAGACTTCCTTTTGTAATTGCTTTTGGAACTTGATTATTAACTGCTTTTTAGTTATTTGGAAACTGGATCAACAAGATTTACAGCACCAACGGAGTTTACTTCAATCCTTAGCAAAATGAGTTTTAAATACAAGTTTAAGGACTTTAAAAAGTATTTTGGAATAAACAGCAAAAAAATGATTGGAACTTTAATTTTGGAAAATTATAATTGGACTAAGAGTCCAGATAGATTTTAAATAAGATTTTAGACTTAATTATAAGAATCCTTCCTATAGGAAAATATTTTTGTTTTGAATTTTCTCTTTAAAAATATGATAGAATGAAACTTTGAAGGGAAGAAGGAATCAGAAAGGTACTAAGGATTATGATTAAAGAGAAAGAACATTAAATTTGACTTACTAATACAGAATGGATTAAAATATTATAACACTGTTCATATTGAATAATATTTTAGACTCAGAAGCTAATTTTAAAACTATCTGCCTCTATGAATAGTTTGTATTTAAAAGATGTTATGGAAAAGGAACAAGACTGAGACTCATTTGAAAGTAGATTTAAAAATGATAGACTGCAAGAATGATATGGAAAAGATGCTATGCTGGGCATACAAAGAAATAGCTGATACCTTAATAATTAAAAGGAATACATAAGTAACAACCTTGATAACTTTCCTATATTAGATTTACCAAAAAAATATAGAATCATAGAGTTGGAGGGAAATCTTGGAGCTCTGCTAGTCCAACCCTGCTCAAGACAGGAGCCTTCTACTGTCCCAGTCAAAAGGTTGTCCAGTCTATTCTTGACAACCTCCAGTGATGAAACACTCATAACCTCAGGAGACAAATTATTCTATTGATTAGTTGCTCTCAATGTCAAAAAAATTCTCCTTCTAGGGGGGATCTTTCTTTGGCAGACTTCCACCCATTACTTTTTATCCTGCTCTGTGGTGCCCCAAAGAATAAATCAATCTCCTCTTCCTTGTGACAGCACCCCAAGTGCCGGAAGACAGCAATCATATCCCCCTTAATCCTTCTCTTCAATAGACTAGACATATCTAGCTCCCTCAACTGTTCAACATTTGATTTAGCCTCCAGACCACATGTTCACTTTCCAGGATCTCAACAACTTTTTTGTATCATGATGGTCAGAACTGAATGCAGTATTTTAAGTGTAGTCTCATAAGCATGGTGTAAAGTAGTACTACCACTTCTCATTGCCATGATGTTATACCTCTGTTGGTTCAGCCTAGGACTGTATTGGCTTTTTCACTGCTGCAGCATACTGCTGGCACATGATGTTCGTCCATCATATTTGAAGAGGACCTTGACATGTAACAGGCTGTGGACTGTCCACAGTGTGTCTGCAAGTGTCTGGTAAGGCCTATATGGGCACAAAATGTTCTGCCACATGTCAGGCAGACATGTGTGGACACCATTGTTGGCTCATACATAAGTGGTGATCCACTAGAACACTTAGCTCCCTCTCACAGTTAACTACTGTGAACCAGGTATCAGCTATTATATACTATGTATTTGGATTTTCCTACCTAAGTGCAGGACCTTATTCTTTTTCACCATTGAACTGCATCTCATTGGATAGGGCCCAATGCTCATGTCTATCAAGATCCTTTCGGATCATGAGACTTGTTAAAGGTTTGAAGAATTTTGTCAAATGGAACAAAGAAAAAATAAAATCAAGTTCTAGGATATTGTTTGAAGGGATTAAAGATCAAGATTGTTAAAAGTAAAAAGAAGAAATATAAAGCTGGTTTATCTGATCGAGGTTAAAATAGATATGTTTTTGTCTCTTGTAACCATAAATGGACTTTTGCTGACATCAAAACTGAAAGACAAGATCTTAAGATCTTTTTAGATAAGGAGATAAGATATGGGAATAAGAGATCATTTCCTGTATTTTATGAGAAGGTGATACTAAAATTATTCATACTTGTTGTGATAAAGGGGGAAAGTCATTTCTTTATATATTTCTTTTCTTTTTATTATATTATTTTTCTTTCTATTTTCTGCAATTAATACCTGTATTTTTTTTTCTTTTTTCTTTTAGTTTGTATTAGTTTTTATCCTTTTAATTGTAATTTTTAATACAATTACTATAAAAAAAGAAACCTATTTTGCTAGTGCTGCATAAATTTCAGATATACTGTAATTAAAAATGCTGGATTATTGCACATAAAGCCCCTCACTGCTCTGGTCCCAAATATCTTTGTGACCATCTTCCAATTGGTTTGCCTTATAAAGGCATGTTGTGAATTCCCACTCCCAAGAGGCTTAAGGAGGGAGATGGGAATCTTGACTTTTTGATGGCCATTCCAGAAGAGTCTCCTCTCCCCACCCACTTGGAAGGATGTTAATATCCAGGAAGGATATTTTACATACAGCTTTAGAGTCATACTTTATGGAGTTTTTATTGCTGTGCTATTTTGCAAGTTATGTTTATTTATTAAAGGTTGTAGATTATTTCATTGTGCTGTAGCTATGTAACAATTCAGCCGGGCGCCCTCTAAATATGTTTTTTTTTAATGCAAAAGAAAATATGTTGTAAACACTGCATTAATTGCAGTGGACCTTGCATGCCTCTGTTAGTAATGCTGGACCTGTTTGATGCTGTCTCTATGACTGGGTGGCCTTTTGACCCAAGTTCCACCACTGAGCAATCTTCAAATGTATAAAATTGGGCTCCAAGTTTATTCTCCACCACCATAAATCTAAGAACAGCAAACTCTTGGGAGTTAAGAATTTGCTGCTTACTTTTAATTACTTTTTTATTGCTATCCCTAAGGCCAGAGGTTTAATTTTGATGTTTCTTTAGGCTGCTCCATTTTCATGCAGCTAAAAAGAATGCAGGTAGTCCTCAACTTACAACCACAATTGAGTCTTCAAATTTCTGTTGTTAAGTGAGACTGAATTTTGCCCCCTTTTATGGCCTTTCTTGCCAGAGTTATTAAAGTGAATCACTGCACTTGTTAAATTAGTTACACGGTTGTTAAGTGAATCTGGATTCCCCATTGAATTTGCCTGTCAGAAGGCCACGAAAAGGGATCACATGAGCCCAGGACACTGCAACCGTCATAAATATGAGTCAGTTGCCAAGCACGTTGCCAAGCACTAGACAATGAGCCTAGGTGGCGCAGTGGTTAGAGTGTTGAACTGCAGGCCACTTCTGCTGATTCAATCTAGCGGTTCAA
>JANHFL010004261.1:0-10078 GCA_032468155.1 Oxyrhabdium leporinum
TTTATCAAAATTTTCCAAGGTTGTTTCCATTATTCGAGGAGTCTGGCATAGTATATATACATTCACCAGTAGATGGCGCCTTTAACTTAAAGTTCAGCATTAAGGCTATTCTGTGAGCTGTTTATTGGATTAATTCAGCAAAAAATAGTCAAATCCAGCATTTTAAAATGCCTATTCAAAGTTATGCCAATAAAATTTATCTATCCAGTCTTTCTGTATTTTATAACTTTTACTTATTTTCTGTTAGGGTGCACTTTTCCTCTGTTTCTCTCTAATCGCCGCTTTAAAATGATCCAAAGGGTCTCTTTTCCCCGATTTATTTTCTTTTAGGGTAAATCTTAGACAAACTTTAAAGAATCACCTCACCCAGACCAATCACTGTCCACTTTCACCGCTCCAGCACAGTCTTTGTTACTTCAGTTGCCCCAGCTTCATGGCGGCCATGATGGCTGCCTTGTCTTCATCATCGGCAAAGAGAGAAGAAACCCTGGGTCCAACAGGAGAGCTGCCACTCTCTGCAACCTGCAGGGTGCCCCTCCTTTGTATGTCACCGCTACAGGGTGACTTTAGCCCCCAGGGGGGCCCTCCGATGAAGAGGATTCGACGTGGGGGGGGGTGGAGCCCGCTCCCCTGCGCCAACCTTGCAGCGACATCAAACCGGAAGTCTCAACACCAATGGTCTCTATGTGGGGCTGCCCTTGAAGACCATCCAGAAGCTGCAACTGGTTGAGAATGCAGCAGCATGCACAATTTTGGATGCCCTGCAAGACAGCTGAGTAACACCAGAGCTGCTCTGGCTTCCAGTGGTTTTCTGGGTGTAAGTCAAGGTGCTAGTTATCACCTTTGAAGCCCTACATGGCACAAAATCAGGCTATCTGCAGGACTGCCTCTCCCTGAGTGTATCTGCCTATCCTATTACTAGGTAAGATAGGGTGGGTGCGCTCCAGGTCCCCTCCCTTAAATGTTGCCATTGTTGGGACCTTGGAGGCTGCCTTCTTTATGGTCCCCCTCAGTCCTTTGAAACAGCCGCCCATAGAGGGATTCATCCTTTTAACCCAAGTATTAAGCTAGGATGGGGGTTGAGCTGCAAGGATACTTGGTCTGGTGCCTGAGAGGAAGGGTACATTTATTTTTAACTATGCTTTACGGCTTGTTGTCATCCACCTAGAGTCTTTGTTTGAGATAGGCAGCTGTGTAAGTCCTGTAAATAAATAAACAAGAAAATCTCTGTGTGAACTAAGAATGGATAAGAGCCGCGGTGGCACAGTGGTTAGAGTGCAGTACTGCACACTACTTCTGCTAATTGCCGGCTGCCTGCAATGTGGCAGATTGAATCTCACCAGGCTCAAGGTACTCAGCCTTCCATCCTTCTGAGGTCGGTAAAATGAGGATCCAGGTTGTTGGGAGCAAAATGCTGACTCTGTAAACCACTTAGAGAGGGCTGTAAAGCACTGAAGCGGTATATAAGTCCAAGTGCTATTGCTATTGCTATTTCATCAGTTTCTAAGTAGTACTATAAATGTGAAACAAGTGATCTTTTCATTTGTGACCAGCTCTGAGTACCAAAGCACCTGAGGACAAGAAAAGAAGTAATGGATGGAGACTTATCAAGGAGAGGTCCAACCTAGAACTAAGGAGAAATTTCCTGACAACGAGAACAATTAATCAGTGGAATGGCTTGCCTTCAGTAGTTGAAGGTGCTCAATCACTAGAGGTTTCAAGAAGAATTTGGACTGCCATTTGCCCTGAATGGTAATGGATAGGGTCTCCTGCTTAAGTAGGTGGTTGGACTAGAAGACCGCAAAGCTCCCTTCCAACTCTGTTATTCTGTTGTTATCAATTTCCCCATAAATAGCAACTCTTGACTCACTTCATTTCTTGACCTCCAAGTTTCAACTCACTAGTAGTCTTTAAAGGGAAAGGTGGCATAATGGCAATACATATCCAATAATGCAGATTCTACCTTAAACACAGCCATGATAAATTTGGCTGGTTTTGCCTATTTAGTGCCTATTTACAACTTGGCTAATAGTCACAACTTTCCACATTAATCCTCAAAAGAGAGCTGAGATGAAACTGGCATGAATCCAGTTTCAACAGACTACAGAAGGAAGCGGAAAGCCCAAGAAAAAGTTGAAATTCCTTTTGCAAACCATTGGTGGCAAGATTATTCTACTCAATTTGCTTTTGCATATACCGGTATCATTTGAAAAAGCATTTATTATATCCTTAATCCCATTTATTCTTGGGGCTCTTAGGTTTGGATAAGATCCGGCCCTGTCTAGTTTTAACCAAATCACTCCTGACTTCAATAATTTCTTCAATTTCAGCTTACTCTGTTATGAAATAAAACCTCTGCTAATTAATTTGATATATTTCTCTGTTAGTGTTTTGTCTTTCCATTCAGGACCCCAAGGTGGCATATGTAATGCTCCCATCCTTCTTTTTTCTCCCTAACAACAACCCAGTGACAGAGAGGAACTGACCAGCCGAAATTTTTCAGAGAACCTCTGAATTTTGTAATTCAGCTTCTCCTTAAATAATAGCCCTAAGGAAATGTCTGAAAACCTCTGAAATAGTTGGAATACGTCAGAGCATCTGAACTGGCGTTTCTCAATGGTGGCAACAACTTTCTTCTATAGCAAACAATTATAGTTCTTTTAATTGGAGAGAAGCTGTCTTCTCTAGTTTTGGGAATAACTGGAGTGAAGTAAAACATGGTAGTTTGTAGCATTTTCTAACAAACCTAGTTGCTGGGTGCCATAGGTATAAAAAAACCAGATACACCGAGCCAATCTTCTGGCAAAGTATTTATTCAGTGCACAATAGGAACTACAAGTACTTCAGGCAAAGCATAACCTGTTTGTTAACATGGGTCAAGTCTTTACATAGGGTACAGAAAGAAATATTGCATATATTATTTGTATGTGACTAGTCAGAAAGCAACAAATCAAACAATAAAGTACATTCATGTGCCATAAAGATTTTGTTTTGTTAAGACAGAGACACTCTTAAACTATGTTGCATCTTTTCCTTTCTCACCAGGGTTTCTTTCTTTCTTAATACTTGCAACTTTGATCAAGGTCTTCAGAATACAGACCTGTTGTTTGATTTGCCTTTTGCACATCCAAGGAAATGGCTTTGGTGAAATGGTAAGGATCAAACCATGGCTTGTTTAAATGTCATCACTGCATAAGCCATCTTTGCATAAGCCACCTTTGGCAGAACTCACATCTGTTATGTAGAATACCTCCCAAAAGGAGGTATGGGTACCGTGCTAAAATGCTAATTTTACCTTTATTAAAATGCTAATAAGAAAGCCTAAAATGTAGTTCAGTCAAAGGTGGTTTATTCAATACACCACATTTAAACAAACCATGGTTTGATCCTTACCATTCTATCATCGTGGTTTGTTCTAAAAATATATCACACGCCCCCTCCCCCTCCAACAGTGCCTTTTCCCGACAGGCTCCTCCTTGATAAGTTGAAACAACAACAGTGGCTCCTCCTCCTTTCTCCCCTTATTTTCCTTTCCTTTCTTTGACCCGCCTTCCCTTCCGCCCCTAGCAACAGGCGGACCCGATTTCTATTGGCTCCTCATTCGTGGGCTCCGCCCTTTCATTGGCTCCGCTGGCAAAGAAGGCGGGGCGGTATTGTATGTGTTGCCCCTCCCTTTCTCTTCGGGCTCAAAGTCGGGAATTGTCGGCCATTTTGTGCGAGAGTTTTGGGGTTGTGGAGATCGAGCGCAGCAGGAGCCGGAGGAGCAGAGCGGGTTCGGCTACAGCTGAAGGTGGGGTTGAGCAAGGGCCGGAGCTGTCCTTAGTAGCGCGGAAGGGGGACGGGAGAAGGGGCAGGGGGGAGAAGACCCGCCAGATTTGGAGGGGGGAAAGGGGTGTGCCGCCATGTTGTGGTGCCCCATTGAAAAGCCCAAGATGGGTGCTTCCCCCCAGCGTTTCAGTGGGGGAAGATAAGAAAAGTGCTCCCCCCCCTCCCGGCAGGGGTCTGCCATGCCTTTCTATTTGTGGAGATACAACTCCCCTTCATAATGCAGCGTGTGTGTATGTGAGGGTGGGCGGAAAGGGTTAAGCTCCCTTTCCCCAATTTGGCGCCCTTCAGAAGTTTCCACCCGCTCGTATAAACCTCACGGCCGGCCTTTATAAGGGGGAGAGGCTGGATTGTGCCTGGTTGGGGGGCTCAAAAGAAGCGGGGCCCGAACTTGGCCATGACTTTGCTGAATAATTCATTTGGAGCGCGGGGGTGGGTAAGCCTCCTAGGGCAGCCTTTAAACAAAAACGACACAAAGCCTGAAACTACTTGTGTGGTTTGTGGGTGCTTTTTGCTTACTTATCCCTCTTTCTATTGAAAACTTTTCCGTGACCACAACAGTCCTCTCCCTAGTCGTTTAATAGACGCCCCTCCCCATTTGGGAATTTTAAAAATCCCATCTCTTGAATAGCTTGGCAAATTGCTTATTTGGCGAGTGAAAGGAGTGAATGAAATTCACTTTCTGGGGACTGCCGGGGTAGGCAGCTGCTAAAGGCTTTGTTTGCTTTTCTTCTCTCGAGGATGTGGTTTTGGAAATTCCGCCCTCCCTCCCCACTTGTGCGGTGCTTGGAAATTTCCCTGTGGGTTGTGTTGTGTGGACCTGCCAGGATGACAAATGCGATCTGAGGAAAGGAATCCTGATGGCAAACTCGCTCCTTCTTGGGAATGAATGGTTTTACTAGCTGGGATAGAGGGTTAACAATGGGCCAAAGCTGGCTGGTCTGATGAAACGGATGTGCAATATTTACTTTGGATTGTTTGCAGTGTAGAGTTGCGCAGATCGATTCAAGGGGGTGGGTTTCTGTGTGTGAGGACCGTCTTTCTTAATGGTTTCTTTCTTGGCCAGTGAGAAGACTTTTTTTGAGTATAGTGAGTGATAATTAACCAGTATAAATTGCCCTCCAGGTGACTTGTGGAACAATAGACTTCATTTTGGCTAGTATGGCTAGTGGCAGTCGAGGACCAGTTTATCTGGGCACTGGTCTGAAGGAGGCAGGCATGGCCGTACAGTGTTTTAAATACCTAAAATACTTCCTAAGTACTTAACTTTGTTGTAAGGGTGCCCCTCAGGAATGTTTTATAAATATTTTTTTTGGTTAGCTGTCTATGTCCTTGCACAGGAATTAATTTTAAGATTGGCTCCTCTTGATATAGCTGTGCAAAAATGCTTCTGGATTGCACTATGCAAAACTTGCCATTCAGATAGAAACTTGTATAGGCAATGGAACACTCCACGGTTGTGAAAAGATTTGCTCTCTGGCTGTTTTTAATAGCGGTGAATCGGCTAATAGAGAACAGAAACAATGCACTGGGATTTGCTTGGCTCCATCCCTCCCTCCACTGTTGCTGATGATGAAAGACTGCAATTCTGTACACACCTTGGCTTAGTGGTAAGAATCCAGACGAATGCAGTAAGTTTGTTTAAATATAAGGAAATGTTTTCTGAAGATGCTATCTGTAAACAGTGGAAAAGCTTACTCATGAAGGTTGTGAATTATCCCATCTCTGAAAGTTTTAAGAGGCTGGACTCTCATTGGTTTAATAATTGATTGCTTATATATTGTAAAGGGTTGGATTATATGGTTTTAGTGGTCTTCTGTGAATAGGCGTGCAGAACTGGGCTTTTTGTACTTGGCATTTTTGATACTCCTTGGGTCAGACAGATAATGCAATATTGTAGAAATATTGGATCAGAGTCTGGAGCCTCCAACTGAATCTTTCAAAAGTGGGTTTGGGGAGCCAAGTGTTTCCAGAGTAATTCCATCTCTGATTCTGAATGGAATTGCATTGCTTTGTTTGAGAGATGGTTCATGCTCCTGCTTGAGCAACAAGTGGCATCTCTGACTAGGAGAGGTTTTGTGCAATTGCATCTTGTACACTAGATCTGGCCACTCCTGGGTCAGGAGACTCTGCTTACAGACATTCAGGCCTCAGTCGCCTCCCACTTGGATTATTATAATGTAGTCTGCACAGTCCTGTCCTTGGAAAGCACCTGCCCATACAACCTAGGCAGTGATGAGTGTATCTCAATATTCTTGTGCGACCTTATTGTCAGGAGCTGCACTGATTGCTGATTGGATTTTGGATATAATTCATGATGCTAGTTGTCACCTTCAGGACTCTGGATTACTTTCTGCCTCGGTCATTTCCTTGTCTGATCAGCTTAAATAGAGTAAACTTTCTTCAGGTTCCATCTGCATCAGAATGCCATCAGGCAGGACCTTGGCACTTTCGATCACTGCTCCCATACTTTGGAATTCTGCTCCTTCTTTCTGGGTTTTGGAAGGTGGTTCAACTGGTTATTATTCCATCAATTATATGTTATTGATGATGTGGATTTGATGGACATGTTTTGGACATTTTCTTTTGTATTATTTCAGTACTGTATGTATTTGTATGTTTAATTTCAATATTGTATGTATTTGTAGGGTAGGTTTATTTAAGTTTTTTTTCTTGATTTGGTTATCTTTCCATTTGCTGTTCAAAGCAGACCTTGAAAACTAAAACTGTATTTGATACAGGTAATAATGGTGAATTCGTATTTGACATATCGTGGTCAATTTCTAGATATTAAGCTTATGAAGTGTTGTTGGTTATGGCACTCTGCTTTTAGAAATATTCTGGGTACCATTTCCCCCAGACTTATAAATATGTTGTATTTATATGATTTTCACATAAATTTATTTTAGTGATTTATCAATTTAATAATCTGCTCCAATTTAGTCTATAAAAATAAATCACTTTTGATACTTTTTAAAGTAGGGAGTGGTACAGTAATATATAGATATTTGTATTCAGATGGTGGTTATATTTTGCCTCTGCCAAATTGTTGTTTATAAGGCACTTTTGTAAAAGCGTAGCTCTAAACAAGTAACATTTTTTAAAAATAAGAGCACTATTTGGAATTGGGAACTGTCTTTGATTTTCTACTTCAAATTTCATTTCAGAGCTGGGACTTCTACCCTTGAAGCCCACGTGCCGAGAATCTGATGTTCGGCTCGGCTTCGTGGCTGAAAACGGCAAACCAGCCCATGAGAACTACCATTCCTAGCCAAAAGAGATCCAATAAAAGTCAGCATCTTTTCTTTCAAGTCTGGCAGCAAGAAAGAGGACAGGAGGTGGACATTGTAGAATCTGAAAACAGAACTGAAAGGTAAATGGGAACCACATAAATTGTGTCTTTGGGAAAGATTGGGGTTCCTTTATATACTGTTGTTTCTTTGGAAGGCTTATTCCTTGTATAGGAAGTAATGAAGTTAAGGAATCTGTGTTTTCTCTGGCAGCCCTTGCCCGGTGGAACGCCCATCCCATTTCACATTTGGCAGGCTTCTACTCTCCTAGCCTTTCAAAAAGCACTTAAGATCTGGCTTTCCCCTAAGAGCTGAGATAGGGTGAGATGGATAAGAGGAGGATTTATTGAATATGTTGGAAACTTAACTTTGATGCCAGGTTTTTAATGCCTGTGGTTTTAATAGATATATGTATTCTGTCCTTTATTGAGGTGGTTTTGGAGTGGGCTACCCAGAGTTGAATAGATGGGTGGATATGTAAATGTTTTAAATAAATAAACTGGTCCAAAAGTTATGGTTTATTTTGTACCTTAAAATTCAGTAAGTAGTTAAATACATCTTTGTCTTTTATCAGCTTATTAAAATATCTGATTGGCTGTTTCTTTTGGTTTTATTCTGCATGGAAAATTGCCATGCAGTATAAATTTGAGGAGACTGAGTTCTAGTTCCATGTTAGGCACAAAAGCCAGCCTGGTGACTTTGGGCAAGTCATTTTTTTAGCCTACCTCAGTTCACAGGGCTGTTGTAGTGGGGAAAATAGGAGGAGGAAGGAGCATTATATGTGTCTACTGCCTTGAGTTATCTGTAAAGTAATAAAGGTGAGATTAAAAAAACCTAATAAATATTTAAAACGGCTGGTTTATTATACAGTGAAAGGTGCACCTTTACTGAAATGGGAAGAGGTTGGTGGTGTTAAAAAATCAAACCTGATGGAATGTTTCAAATATTTTTGTTTCAGAAAAGCTCTTTTAAGTGGCTTATTGCGCTATGTTTTCTAATTTGTTATGCTTTATTTAACAAACCATGGTTGGAAAAAGAAATCACAATTTACTGTGGTATGTGAAACAAGCCAGTGTACTATGGAATTCAATTTCATAGCAATCCTAAACCTCCAGAGGTATTTGTGTTGAATAAATTGTGCTTTATCCAAAATATTGATGAAACCATTTTTAAGCAAAATTTGCTTATAGTTAGATCAATATGGTAGCTCAAAACCCAGCCTACATGCCAAATTTTGAAACCAGGATAATTTGAAGACTTAATAAAGCTATTTGATTCTTGCCTTTGCAATCTGAATATACTCTGGCATTGACATTGAAATGTGGTGTTTTTGTTTTTTACAAAAGATTATGGTTACATCACATGCCATATTTTCTTAGGTTTTCCCTGACATGTTTTGTCTTTTCTTGTCTCTTCCCAATCCCTGGATAGGTGACATTTAACTTGAAGATGGGAGGTGGAGAAAGATTCAGTGTTCCATCTGTCCAGTCCAGAAATGCTACCAAGAGCCATCAACAACTGAATAATAGAAAAAAGAGTAAAGATCAGAATTCCCATATGAAGAAAATTCACAAGAAAGAGCGAGGACATGGCTGCAACCCATCATCTGTAGCATGGCAGGCCATGCACAATGAAGGAAAAACCACAGTGCATTTCCAAACCAACCAGACTTGGAATCCAGCTTTATCCCACTCATTTTTCATGCCTCAAACCAACCAAAACTATGCTGGAGCAAAATTCAGTGAGCCGCCATCCCCAAGTGTTCTTCCTAAACCACCAAGCCACTGGGTAACTGTATCATTTAACCCTGCTGATAAAGAAATCATGACTTTTCAACTTAAGACCTTACTGAAAGTACAGGCTTAAGTTCCATAGAAAATGACACTTCATAGTTTGTTTTCAGCATGAATCCATTTTGGAGTCCAGAATTCAAACAAAAGCACAACATGCAGAACTAAGTCACCATGTTGGAAAGTAGTTGAATCGTGTATGATGGTGAAAGGTCCTTGGAAATACTCTTAATTAAATAGTTCACTTTTGGGTGTTACTGTGCACTGTATCCATTTTTATGTGCTGCAGATGCATTGTTAAAATAATTTGATAGCCTAGACCAAATCTCAGTCATTGTTCTCTATACAAATTGTATTGATGATGTTAGTTTTCTTTCTCAGAAAATTGTGCTTGACGGTATGTCTTTTGGGATGCAGTAATATAAGCCAAACAAATTTCTAACCACAATGGCAGTGTAATTGCAAAATATGATTATTCCTTATACTGTGAAATTTTGTAAGTATTCAAAAATCAGAAGTTTTTGAGCTCTTACCCAAAATTGTAAAAAGCAACTTAATTTCTTCAAGTAATTCATTTTTCTGTCACTGAACTGATGGATTGGCCAAGCAAATATCCATTCAAAGGCTTGGGACTTGAAATCCAAAATTTGGATTTGAAATGCCAATCTATATAAATCCTTGTTTAATTGCATGCAAATTATTTTCATTTTTATTAATCTATAATTCTTATACAATCCTTACAATGCATTGAAAATTGGTACCCCAAAATATGCCAGCTTGAATGTTTGTAATGACTGGTACTGCCAAAAGCTTCTAGTATCTTTTTTTCTTCAGTGAATTTCATTAAGCTCTTCTTGATATGCATTCTGTATGTTTTGCATAATTTCCTGAAACTGAACTGCTAAGGCCAGTGTATAATAGGGTAATGTATTATGTGAACTTGTTTAAAGAATTTGACAATTGTAAAAACATCTTTTATGGAGGGAAGGAAGAGCCATGTAAATAAATGTAAAACTTGTAGCATATGTAAATTTATTGTGGGCTTTCCTGCCAAAAAAGAACTATTTTAGTACAAAACTGCTGAATGTAAACAAGTCCATGTTAAATACATGGCATGATTTTTATAAAAAAAATGCTAAAAAAAGTTTAAAAGCACGTATCTATGCCATTGCA
>JANHFL010004261.1:16680-32177 GCA_032468155.1 Oxyrhabdium leporinum
TTTAAAAACCCCTCAGTCAGGAAAGGCTTGTCGGAAGAGTAAGGTCTTCAGCTCCCGGCGAAAGGTCTTCAAATCCAGGAGCCTCCGAAGTGTGGGGGAACTTTTGGCTTTGTTTCTGCCCAATTATGACTGGCATGGAGCAGGTTGACAGAACTCCTTTTGTTGTGAGTTCTAATAGAATACAGTTTAAAGAGCCAGTGGATATAATAGTTAGGGTTTCGAAACAGAAATTGGGGACTCCTGATTTAGATCTTTGAGCCAGTCCCTTTCCTAGCCCTAGGAAGAAGGCAGCCATGGCAAACCAGTTCCCAAAAAGCTATTTTATTTTGTTGATCACGTTTTAAAACTGGCCATCTTCCCCATAGAAGCACTCTGGGCAGTGTACAATAACATAAAATATAACAATGTATAAAAAGTTAAAACACTGTTAAAATAATTAAAAGATGACGGGAGGGCTCTCAAGGTGGGCTCCTCTGGACTCCTCATACAAGATCGCAGATTGGAGGCGTGTCTCACTTCTGGGGGGAGAATATTCCACAGGATGGGGGCAATGACAGAGAAAGCTCTCTTCCTAAACCCTGCCAATCAGAATTCTTTAACTGACAGGGTCTCCAACATAACTTCTCTGCCTGACTGGATGGGACAGGCAGATGTAATGGGACAAAGATGGTTTCATAGATAGCTTGGTAACTGACATCTTGAATTGGGCCTGGAGAGAAACTGGCACCCGTTGCAGTTTGTGGAGCAAAGGTGTTACATGTCAACCCACATGGTTGCATTCTGCACCAGTTGAATCTTCCAGATACTTTCAAAAGTAGCCCCATGTAGAATGCATTGCAATAGTCCAAATACAGTAGGAGATGACCAGGACAGGAGTAACCAAGTGGAGAGCCTCCCTATCCAGGAAACAGCATGCATACTCCCAGTTTTGGGCTGTTGATAAATATTGCCTACAAAACTGCAAGGATTTGCCAGGTAATCACCAGGAGTCAAGACTGATTTGAAGCCACAGATTAACCCATCAGTTGCCATTTTAGGGCTTACATTAGGGTTTCCCACCATGGAACAATAAGAAACTGTTGTCCACTTATGCCAATTACACAATGTCAGCTGAGTCTCCACAAAGAGTGTTGCAGGTCACACATCGTCCTGGGAAAGCAGGTTGCCCATCCATGAGAGAAAAAGGCATGTTGCAGCGTACCAGCCTGACTTTTCTTCTTATTAAAATCATTTAAAGCAAAATTCAGTTTCTATTGTTCCTGTTGGCACCTTCCCACAAGTAGATATACCTTTTTTAAAATCATGACTTGGACATTTGAGTAAATGGAGACTCATCTGCAAAGGCTATGGCATAATAAATGGCTTGGCCGCTACAGGTTTTGCTGCAACAGAGAAAAAAATTGAAAAGCGATACTGACCAGTTGATTGGCAGATGGCAACAAGGCTTCCAGCAGCGATGCCACCACCGTTGGCTATGGCTGTGGCTGACATCATTTTTGCTGCCAGCGAGCCAGCAGCAATGCCAGCTGCAGTGAATCCCACTGTGCCCAGTATGAGTGGAACACCGACCACGGCACCTCCTGAAAAGCATGCTGTTAATTACCACTGCACAGACACAACCTAGATCTGAAGTAAATTCATATCACTTGTTTAGTTACTGCATTTTCTAGCAATTTTTCTCGCCACACCTTATTTCTTACCAGAGTCATTCAGTCAGCTGCATGGTCAAGGGGGTTGAGTTGAATGTATGTCTGCTTAAATCAAGCCAACATTTTAACCAATAAATTGGCTTTCTAAATTACTTCACCTGCCTGTATATCCCTGAAGGTCTAAACAAAAACAACTACAACCTAACCCAGTAGTGGCTTTACTCACGGAAAGCAGCAAACTACTCCAATAAAAAAGCTGCTTCTCAGTGTTCTCTGTGAACATTAATAACACGTTGACTATCACACTGCATAGAATACAGGAATCCATTTGGGTAAAAAGGATCCTATGCAGGCAGTCCTCGACTTACAAACATTTATTAGTGATAGTTCGAAGTTAAAATGGCAATGAAAAAACGACATGACCAGTTTTCACACTTATGACTTACAACCATTGCCCACCTCTGATACAGATAGAAGACTGCACTTATCACTGAAGCCTCCAATCGTCCTATGGATCCTGAAATCATTTTTGTTAATAGTAACAACAATTACTTGGACACCAAGATTCTTGGTGCATGTACTTCTTAAAAGCTAGGAAAAAAAGGAAGATCATGCTCAAGTTCCATCAGCACTAGGAAGAGTCCAATCTAGAGTTCTCTTTTCCCCAAATGAAACATCTTGCTTGCACTGAGAACTGCTCCTCTAATGCAAAACTCTCCCACCAATATGATGACAGTATAGAGAAAGAACTTACCAAATGCAATTGCGGTTCCTATCAGCAACCCTAAGGAAATAGATATGTGCCAGTCAGATTTTTGACATACACACTAAGCTTCATGTCTGAGACTGTTGTATTGCCAGGGGAAGTCAAATTTAATACTTCCCAATGTTGTTGTAAAAGAAAGATTGAATTTTTCAGAAACCATTTATGGACTTTGTGCTTGATGTGGAAAAAATTGAATGTTTGATTTTGGGTTTTACCAATTAATTGGTTTGTTGTTATAGAAATGGCTAGTTTATATTACTATGTAAAAGTAAAACGTTGAGGTTTGATGTTATTTTATTCTACTGCACCAAAGGGAGTTGGCAATCAATGCCTTTTCCTTTTTCCCTTTGCCCCACACTTTTCCCTTCCCTTTTTCCTCCCGTGTTTTCCTACTGTTTTCTTTTGTATTTTTGTATTATATATTATAAACAAATAAATAGTCATACAAGAAAGATCAAATTTTTACACACACACACACACACTTCTCACAATCAGACACTCCTACCAAGGATGCCTCTGATGTGAAGCATTAATAATAGTATTTTTTTCCCTCTTTTTCATGGCCAAGTGAACCCAGCCTGTAACCAACTGTAAGGTTGACAACATCTTCATGACCAGAAAATTAAATGTTCTTATTTCTTACCCATGCCTGCTGGCGGTGCACCTGCAAATAAAAAGTAGAAATTCTGGTAAGAAAATCTGTTCTACAGCTAACAACTTCTGACCGCTGACCCAATGCCTTGCAGTCCATTCAACCATTATCACCAGAACTGAAGTTTCCAACCAGTACTGTTTTCTAGGCAGCCCAGGTACCAAATCTGAACATATTTCCCTCAAGACAACCGAGAATTACTGATTTCCCACACTATGCTCAAAAAGTCCTGTAACCCAAAAGGAAATGAGTAAAACCCAAACTGCCTGGTATCTTGTAATCCAGTAGAGGAAACAAAGCCACCTCATCCCCATTAAATCAAGCTGATATGCCTCTTAAAGGACCTATCAAAACCTACCTGATGTGTCCACTGTACACTGACCATCCCTGTGGCTTAAAAACTTTCCACAGTGGGCGTGGCTAATGACATATTCTTTAGATAGTTCTGCCATCATTGACAAGCTACACCTTCTAGTTATTTAGTATTGAACCAGCCCCCATGTCTTATTTTTATGTTTCGATTCCCAAAGAGAGCATTTTAGTTTCAATTTCCCAGCAGAGGAAAAGAATCAAGGACCTCCCTGTGGGTTGATGACAACCTATGAGGCCCTTCTCATATTGCAATAATATTCCGCTCCTGACAATTTGCTGAAGAACAGTAATCTTCATCGTCACAGGGCTGTTTGGTTTATGTAATGCTGAACTGCAAAGTTGAGATAACAAGCAGAAAATAAACAGACCAGGTTTTTTAGGCTTCTTACTGTTTGCAAACTTGTTCTAGATGTTCATATAGCAACTGGATGAAGCTTGCAATAAACAGAAACCATATGTAAAATGCCAATCGTGTGGGCACAATTCAGAAGGACATACACCCCCTCACATTTTGTAAATATTTAAGTATATCTTTTCATGTGACAACACTGAAGAAATGACACTTGGCTATAATGCAAAGTAGTGAGTATACAGCTTGTGTAACCGTGTAAATATGCTGTCCCCTCAAAATAATGCAACATACAGCCATTAATGTCTAAACTGCTGGCAATAAAAGTGAGTATACCCCTAAGTGATAATGTCCAAATGGGGCCCAAAGTGTCAATATTTTGTGTGGCCACCATTATCCCAGGTACTCTCACAAAATGGCTGCCTTGATGGAGCTGATTCTCTCTCTGTTTTTCTCTCCCTTTCCATCACTTACACAGAGAAACTTGGTTACAAAAGATAAATTGGAGAGGTGGTTCTCTGTCACTAGTCCCTGTGATGTTCTTTGCCACCTCCCTCTTTGGCAAATGTACTGTTCTAGGATTGGGCTATAGCTGCCTACAGTTTTTAATTACCTAAAAATGCTCCAGAGAAAGCCACCTGAGAGGAGCTCATTTGGTCACCTCAGCTCTTCCAGATGTTCCCATTAATCTCAGAGCAGCCTTTTCTAGCATGATGCTTGTTTATTTATCTATTTTCATCCTGCCTTTATAACTTTTTATAAATAACTCAAGGTGGCAATGCACCTTCCTCCTTCTAGTTTTCTCAGAGATACTGCCCTGTGAGGTGATTTGGGCTGAAGGGTAGTGACCAGTCCAAAGCCACCCAGCCAACCTTCCTGCCTAAGGCAGGGCTAGAACTCACTGTCTCCTGGTGTCCAGCCTGGTGCCTTGACCTCTCAACTCAGCTGGCTTCTTCCACAAATGGAAGAACAAAATGCTCTTGAGAGGAATGGTAAGAAAAGAAAAGAAAAACAGAGGGCCACTTGCGCAGTTTCCTTGATCAGGAGCCCCTTCAGACAGTTACTCATGCCATGGTCACCTCAGGAGGCTGTTATGCAACAGGGAAGCTGGTATGATAGCAATAATTCCAGCTGGTCCAACCCAATTTAATGAATCACTTCTTATATCCAGCAACCCATGGAGTGATGCCCATGAAAGTCAAGAGATTCTTGAATGATCACACCACCATGCCTGCCTGAATTCTCAGCTGATGCCACACCACAAATACAGCTGGGCATATTTCCAAAAGGAGAACACCCTTGCCACTTCTGGACCCAGGCTGATCTCAGTAATACATAAAATCACAGATGAAGGCGGCCTTATGCACGCCAACCTGGCATTTAGTAGCCTCATGTGGAAGCCAAGGTTTGTAAAATTCTGCTGGCCAGGTACATGGGTTGAGATCAGGGCGATGAAATACAAAACCAGGATAAATCACCGGACAGAGGTGCCTTCTGCAAGAACTTCTGGGGCGTTTTCCACTTGCTTAGAAATGATTAAAGGACCAGGTATGAATTTTCTAATGCAACTGCCCCATTTGAAATTCCTTGTGTGAAATTAACTACGTCTCTAAGCTTGCTTGTATATGCATTCACATGGGAACATCAATTTATGTGTCCTTGTGTATCTGACCAAGACCAAGATGCTGGAGGGCCATAATAAAATTTCAGAGATTCTTAATTGTGTCCTGAACGAATAGAGGAATGGACCTGAACCTCAGTTGGTAGAGAAAGGAGAAGGGTGTCGGGGGTTTTCTGATAAGCCCCACCTGAAAAGGAAGTCACCAGGATATGCTTATTCACTTGAGTAAGGCTCAAGTGGAGATATGTTTGTTCCAGAAGGATCCTCAAAGTCTGGCCAAGAAGTGAAGCTGCAATGACGCCATCAAAGTTCCACCTTCTTGCCTTTTTTAAATATAACCTTGCAGATACACGTGGCTAGTTTTGTGGCAAATACTTTCTGGACCATCTGCAGCGCAAAGGGAAAGGAGAAGGTGGACACACATGTGAGGATAACATTCCCCAAATGCTACAATGTACGTATTTACACATGATGCTGCAATGCAGGTACCTAATGGTGGAAATTTGTATGATGATCTCACAGCATGTGGATGGTGCTTTTTGTGCCATTGTGGTTTGCTACAGATGTTGCTACCTCTCAACTGCTGGTGGCCATATCAATCATTTAAACACGTAAAGAAATAGATAAATACATAAATAAATACACCTTTACTACTTTTTCTTCCCATACTGTATCAAAATGAATAAAATAACTTAATAATAATAAATAGATATATTGCCCCAGCCTTTTCCTACTTTTTCTTCAATATTGTATCAAAATGAATAAAAAGACATGCTTGGTCATTCTAAAATCTGTTGTTTTTGAATAAAAGGAAATACGAACTCATATGGACAGTGTTTTTGTTTTTTTTAATTTCTTACGTACAAAAGCATCTAACAAAAAAAAATAATAAAGTCCTCTCCCTTTTTGTTTAAATCTTCTTGCTCCTTCGGGTGAATGTGGCTGAGCCGCAGGAAATAGTCTGTGGGAGAAAAGTGAAGATCGGGGTCTTTGAAATTAACTTTTAATTAGCCAATTTAAAGCTTCTGTAGCTTTACAAAATATACAAAATATACATGACAAAATATATTTCAACACAAGTACAGCTCTTTAAAATTGCAGCAGGCAAGAACTAGGAGGAAAACAAATATATCTTTGAATCAATGGCATTTTAAAAGGTGAGGAACTGCACTAGTTGATAAAACACAAGAATTTTATTTATTTAAGAATTTACTTATTCTTATTTCTGTTTCTTAGTTTCAGTAACAAAGTTTCTCCAGGGCCCTTCTTTTTACATCAAACAAGTATAGATGTTAAAAAATCTTTGCTTTTGTTTCTCCTTTTAACAGAGTAACAGACTTCATTCTTCTTGCAGTCCCAAGAGAGTGACACCATTGTTCTTCAGCACATTTCAGCCTAACCCTAGTATGTGGTAAAATCTAATCTCAGCTTGTATATCATGCAGACTGAGAAAACTGGGTGAATTGAGGAAACGGGTTCCATATTCTCTAGAACTGTGTCAGCGAACCACAGCCATTTGAATCAACTTCTTACCTTATCTTCCTGGGGGAAATTAATTTTTTATTCTTCCTGTCTATTAAACTATGAACATTGACTTACCTCCACCATTTCATTGCCTACAATTTGTTGCTCGTGGGTGAATTTGTCTGACTGGGCTATTAATTTTCCATCAGTGAGATTTACTGTGCACTGAAAAACAATAAAACCATTACTGAACATGGATCAAAAAGCAAGAAACATCTAGATGGTTAACAACAGCTAGGTACAAACCACCAGAAACTGTAAAGATAATGTTATAAAAAGATCAATGTTTGGGGAAAAAAATATAGCGCTGCAATTAAAACCTTGAGTTAATAAAATGCAGGGATGTTTTGCCATAGATTGCAGTAGAAAAGGTTTCCTGCAGTTGTCCCCCAAAGTGCTTTTTCCAAAAGGCAACTGAACTTTCTTGATTTTTTTCCTTTGAAATGTTTTGCTTCACATCCAAGAAGTTTCTTCAGTTCTAACATGGATGAGAAACAAAATATTTTCAAAGGAAAAAAAGTAAGAAACTCAAGGTATCATTTGGAAAAAGCACTTTTTGGACAACCATGACCTGGATGATTGAGAATCTCCATAAATGTTTCCTATAGTCTGTCCAGAAAATTATAAAAAAATCCTAAGATGAGCAGTTTCAGGACTGAAGTTTCCATAACTACCCTTAAGATTTTCAAGTCAATGAGACATTCATTGATTCATTCATTGATTCATTCATTGAACTTTTCATATTTTTGAAACTGCCCATCTGTCTTAAAGAGGGACTCTGGGCAGTATACAATAAAATGTCAAATAGTTGAGCAATGACTCACCTTGACTTTTTTCCCATCCATGGTGATCATTTCTGCTTCTTTTCCCAATGTGAACGTATTTGTAACAGATTTGTTGGGGGTTTTCGAAGTGATCACAAAAGTATTCCCGGTCTGATGGATTTCAGTTATAGGCTTGATGTCTTTGGCGGTTTTAATGATATCATCTGATAGGGCTGAGGAAGATGGGAGAGAAGATGATAGAACCCAGAATTCCCCAGCCAGCCAACTCCACATACCTTAAAGTTGCCAGGGTTGATAAACACTATCTAGCTACAGGTAAAGACCATTCCTTCCTCCTTGAATTTGAGTAACTGCTCTGTAGGACAATCCTAAATAACTGTCTTGTTCCTCATTGTAGGTTGCTTAGCTTTCCAGTTGTCCTCTTACTTAGAGGATACTCAAGATGGAATCAGGTCTCCAGTCAAAACCTCAGATTCTGCTTCAGAGATCCTGTTCGTTTTGGGGGAAAAATGCCTGTAGCTTACCAATTGCTTTCAGGAAGTCTTCATACTTCTCTTGGGTGTAGACTTGCCAGGTACCATCAAACGCCATGTTGGCAACACCGCTAGATGCTTCCTATTGAGAAAGGCCAGTGGGGCATCTCCTGGCAATGACTGCCTTTATACAGGAGGGAATCCTTTACCCTGCCCAAATCTGAGCTGTGCACTTTTGAGCCATCAATCATTAATCTTCCATTTGTACTTTGTGAGAATAACCTCTTGTTCATCATGCCAGAAAAAGCCTTGGCTGACTCCAAAGAAGAATATTATTTGCTAAATTCCATGGCCAAGTTCAGGGAATCATCCGTAAGGAAAAAACAACAACCTTCTTATTTCTACTTCTAAATTTTATATTTGAAAACCATATCAGTTTATTTTTATTTCTGATTGAGGCTTACCCATAATTCTCTCCCTGAAAAAGCAGCCCTCTGGCTTGCTTATCTTTTGAATTAATTAATGGTTAGTCACATTGGCTAAATCCCATAGGTTTTATAGGATTTGTTAATATCAAGAGTTGATCTAATTCAGAGAATAAAGCATGTCAACTGGTGGAATCTGGATAAGATGTCAAGATCAGGTTGAATTAAATGGAACATCAGGACTATGAAGAAGAAACAGGGACTAAGTGTCTGACTGGGTTCATTCATAATGCTGGGCTTTCCAATAAACTAAAGTTAAACATCCATAATGCTTAAGTTTGGCTTATTAGATAAACCCCAGTTGACAGAGTTCATGAAACACATTCAGATGAACCCAAGAACAAATTAAACAATAATGTGGTTAGACGGGTTCTGATTAAGCATGCTTGGTAATGTGAAGCCTGTTTTATAAACACCATAGAAAACTGAGAAGTCATATTGACATCTCATTGCCTTCATTCCAGTTGTCTGACCTGGCTTTAAAGTTAGCTCCCTCCTCAATTTAGAACAGGAGTGTCCAACCTTGGCAACTTATGGATTTCAACTTGCCAGCATGGCTGGAGAATTCTGGGAGATGAAGTCTACAAATCTTAAAATTGCCAACGTTGGACACCTCAGCTTTAAGATAGCTGGCTCCATCAAAGAGAACCACTAGTTGTCTAGGACATGGGTCCCCAATCCCCGCGAAACCATGCTCCCTTCAGTTTGCAGAAAAACATCTCCATGGAACTGATCTCTGGTCTAGGACACAAAGCTTTATCTTCCAACAGAAGAACAAATCAGACAGATGATCTCCTTCATCCATCCTGGGAATAATCATCCAGCAGGCCCAAGGAGCATTTAACCCCTGTTCAGTTGTACCTTTGTGGGAACTATACCAAACTGGTACAATATTCTTCTGGTGCTTGAAGAGTATTTGAAGAGACCACCAGAAAATACAAGGGCTGTACTGTATTGAATTTCACTGGTGTAAAATGGGGGAAATAAATTACAAAGGATAGCAGCGCAACAGTTTCATTTTGTTGCCATGGATGCAATGTGGATATCTTTGAACCTCGGTTCAATTCACAGGAGTGCTTTATTCTTTCAATGCAGCTGTTAAGTCTGCAATTATTGATAGATTTGTGCAAGGTAGAAGGAGAGAAAGGCACCGAACACCTGGCAGCTGATGCTTAAGCATTCTGGCTTAGAGACAAATCATAGTGATGACTCATCAGCTAGACACAAATGTTGGGTCACTTGATCAGGATCAATGTGCAGCAACGTTATTTAACAGGACATTACTCAATTTGTACCTGGTCATAGCCGAGGCACTTCAACCAACTTTCTAGATGTCCATGATTCTACTGTAAAATCAGCCAACATTCTTCTGACTTTCCATTTGTTTTCCATGGGAATATTTAGAAAACAATGAGCAATGAAGACCAAACTTTTCTTAGGCTTTATAAAATCATCTTTTTACAGGAACTGTTGTCTAAATATTTGTAATGTCAGAATATGGTGCAGTTTTGTTTTTGATAGTTCCTGTGGGATACAAAGTTTGAGTTGTTTATATAAGGGAAATAGAATCATAAACTCCAGGTAGAGTAGACTGTATTGGCACGATGTTCTCTTTCCACAAAGTTGATATGAAGTTTATTTAAAAAAAAGATTTTAGATATTTCAAAGAAAATGTATAAATAGGCAAACAACAAGAAAACCAACAACAACAACAAAGATGAAATGGAGGCTTTCCTTATAGCGTCTGTACCTGATGAATTGCATTTAATAAACTTTTTAATTGAAGATGCAATCTGATTAATGTCTACTCAGAATCTTCTTGAATTGAGTGAGCTATGATTCCATGTTTTAAACAACACAGGGCCAGGACTGTATAGATATTCTTCCCTATTATAAATACAGGTTGTACTTAATATCAACAATTTGTTTAGTGTCCATTTAAAGTTACAATGGCACTGAAAAAAGGACTTAAGACTGGTTTTCACACTTAAATCCTCACAGTCACGTGATTAATATTGGGGCGCTTGGCAACTGGCATGTATTTAGAATAGTTACCCTGCCCCGGGATCATGTGATCACTATCATAAACTTCCCAGTTGGCTTCAGACAAACAAAGTCAATGGGAGAAGCTGGATTCACTTAATGACTGTGTGATTTACTTAACAACGGTGACAAGAAAGGTCCTAAAATGGGGCAAAATTCACTTAATAACTATCTTGCTTAGCAATGGAAATTATGGGCTCAATTGTGGTCATGGGTCAAGGACTATCTGTGGTCTCAATTGCTATGAAAGTTTGGGGAGATCCTAATATGGATCCTAATAATGGTCAGGCTTATCATATATGGGATTGTCCTGCTTTTGTGCTCCAGTCTAGGTCACTGTGAAAATTGAGGGGGGGAAAAACAGTCCTGGAGAATGTTTACTGACCTACAAAAGGGAGCAAAGTTTGACTTTCTGTCCCTGATAACAGCCTTAACCAGGACAGGAGAAGTATAGGGTTAGCCATTCAATTTTTTTCTCCCTTTGCTTCATAAATTGAACAGGAAAAAGGGAGCAATTTTGAAAGAGTGCTTAAGCTCCCCCTCCTTGGTTTTATTTGCACAAATCTGCCGATTAGGACTTTTGCGCTGCTTTAACTGCTCAGAATAGGGTACAAGCTACAAATGTCATATTCTCAGTGGGTTCTTCTAAAAGGTGTCAGAAAAACCAAGATGCAGTTTGTGACATTGTAATTGAAGCGAGTTCCTTTGTTAGGGCATTGTCACGCACTATTTTTTTTTAAAAGTGGCATTTTTAGCTCTAGGTCAGTTTTTCTCAACCTTGGCAACTGTCAGATGTGTGGCCCTGGGGAATTCTAGAGTTGAAGTCGCCAAGGTTGACAAACACTAGTCTAAGCCCTTGCGAAGGGTCCAACTTTTTTCCAGGTCTTCCCTGAGGGATGATAAGGACAGACTTTCTACCTATCCCTTCTATCTTTTTTAGTCTGTTTTATCTGATGCTTTCTTATTGTTTCAGTAATATTAATTGTTTGAGAGGAGGAAAACTAGGCTTTGGTTCTATCAAAGGTATATAGGCCTCAGATGGATAGTGGGCCGCAGATGAAATGCTCAATATTAAAGTGTCAGCCAGAATGATTTCCTAAGGATAACGAAATATTTTTAATTTGCTGTGTTAGCACAATATTGCAATAAGAATCTGCAAAATAGTTTCAGAGGTTATTTTTGACTAGGAACATTAAAGATGTTGAGAAATGAGGAACTGAAAGTAGCCGATGGAGAAAGAGGTTTGAGATGTACACAGGTATATGTGGAGACTGTCTGTCAGCATGAGAGAACAGGGAAGTAAGTTGTGAAATGTGCGCAGAAAAGTATAAAAAAATAATGTCTTGAGTTGAGATCGGGGCCACTGATAGTAGCTGTCCTTCTTGGACCTAGCTATTATTTCTGGACCTCATTGCAATGGGTTATTGGTATAAGTAATTGATGTAAGTGATGTTATATTACTTTGTTAAAATGGCTTTTCATGTTCCAAATTGCTCATGAAATAAACCTCTGCATCTTAAAGTAAAAAACTGTTTTATTGTGTCACTACTTTGCATTTTTATGATCTATTTTTATGACAATTGTAAACCTTTCAAACAATTGTACAGGGAGGATTATGACAGAGGTTATTCTGGGTAATTTATCACCCTTCAGATGGGTTTAAATTTGATGTCTTAAGATTTACTAAAATTCCCAAAATAAAATGTTCATGTTTGTGTGAGATTTGTCTTACTATACACTATGAAAGAGGGATGGTTTAAAAGGAAAGGACGATAATTATTGTTTTTAAAATGTGTTGCAAAAATTTCTAAATGCGTAAATTAAACAAATCTAGTTTACACATCACCAAAGCTAGGCTATGCGTAGTAGAAGGACAGGCAGAGCCTGGGGGTGGAGTCAAAAAAGGACTCAGATGCCTTTTCTTTGTATGCATGTGTAACTGTTTTGTAATCAATCAGCAATTTTCTTACTTTTATTTCCTGTAGTAAATTGTACAAAAATAACTGTGTCTGATTTCTGGTGCACTCTTTAGGTATGAAATCCAGAGGAGAGACCTTTCCTTGTTCTGTATAGAAATAAGAATTTTCTCTTTCTTCAATCCTGTGTGGACATTGGCTTCTTTACACCGGGTTCCCTTACCTAGCCAACAATTCCCTTTGCATAATAAGTGAACGAGACCATCATGTTGAGCTCTGAATCAGATTATGGGTAGTCCTCAACGTATGACCACAATTGAGCCCAAAATTTATGTTGTTAAGTGAGAAATTTGTGAAGTGAGTTTTGCCCCATTTTACGACTTTTCTTGCCACATTTGTTAAGTGAATCACTACAGTTGTTAAGTTAGTAACCCAGTTGTTAAGTGAATCTGGTTTCCCCATTGACTTTGCTTGTCCAAAGGTCACAAAAGGTCATCACGTGACTCCCGAGACAGTGCAACCGTCATAAATATGAGTCACTTGTCAAGCATCCAAATGTAAATCATGTGACCCTGGGGATTCTGCAACGTGAAAAATGGTCACTTTTTTCCAGTGCCTTTGTAACTTTAAATGGTCACTAAGTGAACCATTGTAAGTCGAGGACTACCTGTGTTTGGGCAAAGCCTCTCCCCTATTACATCTACCTGGCCCACCAGAAAGGGAAGGCAGGGCATGTTATGGGTCCCATTGATTATGGATTATCAACTAATGGGACCACTAAAAAGGGCCTTCTCAGAGGTGGCCCCTTCTTTATAGAACATTATTCCTCCTGAGGTATTGTTGCTCCCATCCTCTTGCTTTTCTGAAAGGCCTTAAATTGTGGTTTTGTTACTGGGTCCAGGGATCAGTAACAGAGATGCAGAGGCTAATTTGATTGTGTTGTTGCTGCCTTAGGAGGTGGTGAAAATTTTTAAAAATGTTATAAGCCACCCGGAGTCACCTATGTATGAGTTGGGTGGCAATAGAAATTTGTTTAATAAATAAATAAACAAAACCTGTGTGCAAACACAACTGTGGTGTATTAACCCAGTTTTGTGACTTGTCATGAGGGATCCTTTCTGGATGTTTCTTCCGTGATAGCAAATACTCTGGCTTGGGCTGCAATGGGGCGCATTGAATTGAAATGCCAAAGAGTTCAGTGACTTTCATCACCTTTTGCTCAATACCACTGTTTCTTCCTGCCCTGACCTTGGGAAGATAAAATTTAAGCTAATCTCTGCAAAGTTCTGCTGCGTGCACAGAACAGGGGGAGAGAGGGCATCAATGTGCAGGCTTGTTCTTGCTGGAGATCAGGGTCTTGGGAGCCTCCTTATACCCAGCAGTCACAATCTGGAGTGTCTCACTGAAAAATGCAGGTGCCCCTGCAAAATACCATCATTATTTATTTCTGCCTTTTTTTGTGAGCTGCCCAGTGGCACAATGCTGGAGATGAGCAGCCGCGTATATTTCTTAAATAATTACAATCGTAATCATGGTGTCCAAATCCAAATATTTATTTAGCAAACGTTAAAGCAAGTCAGCAAAGACATAGTAGCGCCAGGAGATCATTGAATCTAAGTCTGAAAAAAATATCTCTGACTATTTGCAGTCTAGGCCTGAGTGATTCCATTCAAACCTCATCCTAAGCTATGGTTTATTTCCATTGTATTCTTATAAATGAAGGCAAATATATGTCTCCCAGAATAATGTTGCAGGATCCAATCTGGATTGGTCACTGGGACCAGAGGTTTAGTCTTCCGAGCTTTTGGACTTGTGATGGAGCCCATAATATTTAGCCCAAAGCACATAATCCAACAGAGAGAAGTTTCCTGAGGATGGGCTCCAGCACGAGTCCAAAAGTTCGGAAGACTAAACCTCTGGTCCCGGTGACCAGTCCAGATTGGATTCTGCAATATTATCCTGGGAAATGTATATTTGTCTTCGTTCTTGAGATTGGATCTGTTGTATTCTGTAGAATAAGCTGCTGTGGTTGGGTTTGCTCATAGTGCTAGGCCATAAACCATCGTTTTTAAATCACAGTGTCTGGTTTTATGCCACATGCAAATGACAAGCAGCAGCCACATAAATATTTCGTTTTGATTTGGAATCTGATATGAACCTAATTATTGTAGTTTGTAAGACATGATTTATGGTGGCTTTGATTTGAGCTCTTGAGCTCCTTGGAAGCTTGGGGGTGACTTCCAGAATTTTCCCACAGTAATTACTAACTTGTAACATTTCCTGAAAGTAAAGGGAAATAGATTGAATATTAACTGGAAACTAATCATTTGGACTACAGTATGTTTAACGTTAATTGAATATTGTTCGATGTGAAATAGAGCCCAATTTAACCGTTCACCTGGTCCTACCCATTGGGTTTAAGAATGTGAATCACTCCAAAATATACACTTCATCCTGTTTAATAGTGTAGTATGACACAGCACAGGAATCCTCCTACTGTGGCTTCCAGGCAGTCCTCGAATTAAAGCCACAATTGGGATCAGAATTTGTTGCTAAGGAAAGTGGTTGTTAAGTGAGTCATGTCCAAGTTTATGATCTTTTTTGCCACGGTTGTTAAGGGAATACGCCAGCTGTTAAGTGCATGATGTGGCTGTTAAATGAATCTGGCTTCCCTCCCCTGATTTTTCTTCTCAAAAGCCAGCTGGGAAAGTGGCAAATAGCTGTGGTGGTCTCTCATGAAAGTAAGACACACAGACCTTGTATCTCGGGATGAGAGCTCAGAAATAATTCCAAAGCCCCCCTTTATTCTTGCAAGGGAATACACACTTGTAACATCATGATAGGTCAGTGAAGATACATGCC
>JANHFL010004261.1:44199-61953 GCA_032468155.1 Oxyrhabdium leporinum
AAGGAAGGAAGGAAGGAAGGAAGGAAGGAAGGAAGGAAGGAAGGAAGGAAGGAAGGAAGGAAGGAAGGAAGGATACTTTATTTTGATAAATACTTGCTCACTAAATTTTGGGGGGCTGCATTTTAGCAGTTATAAATCTTGTTACAAAAATTTGAAGCACGTGACGTCCAGCAGATACCATTTGCAAAATGAGACCAGGTTTAGTTGCACTGCATAAAGTAATTCACCATTCCTTCCTCAAAAAAGGAAGTTTAGTTTTTTCCAATGATTTTCCCTTCTGCATTTTACCCCAGTTGAAATATTGTGGAAGTGGCTGTCTAAGGTCAAAAAAATTCCTGGGATGGGAAACTCACTGGAGGAACACCTACATCTTGGGGAGAAAAACATAAATTTGCCCTATGTGCCATGGTCCACATCGTGTTCATGACTCTGCCTCAACCCACCTCATCTCCAATTTGACATGGGCAGAACTGATATTGTAAAAATAGCAACTGTTACAGGTAGTCCTCAACGTATGACTGCTCGCTTAACAACCATTCAAAGTTATGATGGACCTAGTGTTTAACAGCTGGAGTGGAGGTTCTAATGGACAACCCCCTCCGCCGCAGTCACAAGACCACACTTAGGGTGCTCAGTAGTGTCACTTAACTGCATTTTATGACAGTAAAAAACCGGAATTTACTTCCAGTTTTTGGCAAAATTGCACCCTTAGCAAACCGTTACCTTGGTAGTTTGTTTAATGACCCTGGTGATTCACTTAATGACTGCTGAAAATCATCTCGGTCACATGTGACTCAATTTAAGACTGTCACAAGTTATGGCCATGTTGGGCAGGCTCTATTATGGTTATAACTCAAGGACTTCTGTCATATCTGTCATGTAATGAAACTCCTATCCATCATGGCTTCCAGAGTTAGATCGAATGAGGAAGACAGCTAAAATTGCAAAACACAGCTTTGTTTGGTGAAGTGCAACTATGGCGAAAGAAGTGTTTACCTTGCAAGTCAGCAGGACTTCACAATCTTCAGTGACCTTCCAGGCCAGTTGTTCAATAAAATGAGGACCTGTGAAAGGAGGAGAAAAATACCAGCGCTGAACATCTTTGATGGCTTGGCTGTGTCTTAGGATGCCATCTGGTGATCAGTCTTATCCAAGCACCTTTGGGATGAATTTATGGTGGCTCAGGAGACTTCAGACTTCTGCAAGTTGACATCTACCATATACAGGTAATCCTCGACTTGCATCAGTTCATTTAGTGACCGTTTGAAGTTACCACGGCACTGAAAAAAGTGACTTATGACCATGTTTTCCAATTATGACCATTGAAGCATCACCATGGTCACGTGATTTACGTTCTGACTCACATTTATGATGGTTAGTGTCCCGGAATTATGTGATTCCCCCTTTGTGACCTTCTGACAATGGGGAAACCAGATTCATTTAACAACCATGTTACTAATTTAAGAACTGCAGTGATTCACTTAACAAATGTGGTGAGAAAAGTCGTAAAATGGGGCAAATTCACTTAACAAAGTTCTCACTTAACAACATAAGTTTTGGACTCAGTTGAGGTCATAAGTTGAGGATGACCTGTAGTGGATTTCCACACTCAGACTCTTAGCCAGTACATCCTCTAACTTTTAATTTAGGGAAGGGTATCTCATTCACATCAAAACAATGTGGAAATTGGACTGAGTCATTTCTGCAGTAAGCCATTATAGCATCTTCTACAGTCAACCAACTATTATTGTGCCAGAAATGTGATCATGTGTAATGTGTACAGGATTTGTATCTCTTCAGCAATGCCTGGGAGTTGCAAGGAAGATGCTATAAGATTCTAATGTGGAAATAAATGGCTACATTTTCTTGAATGACAGGTAGTCCTTGACTTACAACCGCAACTGAGCCCAAAATTTCTACTACTAAGCAAGACAATTGTTAAGTGGATTTTGTCCCGTTTTACGACTTTCTTGTCACCATTGTTAATCGAACCACTGCAGTTGTTAAGTTAGGAGCACTATTATTAAGTGAATCTGGCTTCCCCGTTGATGGCAGGTCACAGAAGGGGATCCCGTGACCTCAGGACATTGCAACCATCGTAAACGCATGCCAGTTGCCAAGCGGCTGAATTTCGATCACATGGCCATGGGAGAAGCTGCAAAGGTCGTAAGTGTGGAAAATGGTCATGTCACTTTTTTCAGTGCTTTGAACAGTCACTAAACAAACGGTTTAAGTAGAGGACTATCTGCATCTTTGAAACTAGCTTTCCCAACACCACGTTTATATGGTCTATCAGCCTGCTACCTGGTAAAGATACAGACCTTCTGCTACCTGGTGAGCAGGTATAAACCAGTCTTCCTTGTTATTGCAAAACTACCTTGCTTCCTGATTGGGCTTGTCTGAGAAATGAATGGAATTTTCCCGTATTTCGTAATAAGCAAAAGAGGGGAAATCCCCACATCAGGTTGTGTCCTGTATTGATTTCCTGATTGTTAGAAATACCTTGCTTGAAGTAAAAACTCTCCCTGTTTCTCTCCCCTCCCTTTAGGCCATGTCTGCAGTTCTGCGTTAGGACTTTCCACACCCATAATTAAATATCATGCTCTTAAAAAAATGAATCCTGAGTATTTTGATTGGATTGCACTGGGCAACTAAGAAGGATTTATTTATTTATTTATTGAATTGATATGCCGCCCATCTCATTCTAAACAGGGACTCTGGGTGGCTTGGAGTTTGAAAATCCTCTAATCTTGACCTGTAATAAATTGTCCAGGTAACTCTTTTTTTGTTTTTCTATTGCAAACAGCTAACTCTTGGGACCAAATTAGAAAAACTAGTTTAGAACCAATTTAAATCGAGACGCTGCATTTTGCTTTGGTAACTTTTGGACCTAGTTTAAGGTGGCTAAGTGTTGTCTAAAAACTGCTAAAGAGATTTATTTGGCTAAATTAGTGACTGACTTGATTGAGTAGGATGTGCAATCAGGGGCAACAAATGTAAAATTCTTTGAAATGTTTTTGTTTCATTTTTGAGACCCTCGTCACACTTCCTAAAAGAGCTACAGTTCCCTTCCACTGTCTTACTGTTTGGGAGCTCTCATTTTAATAAAGGGCTCATTTGCCTTCCTGTCTAAGGAAGACTTGTCTTATTTTATATCCTTTGGGGAAGGGTGTTGGTTTCTTTTTTAGGCTGACGGCATTCCTTACCATGTTTTCTTTTCCAGTCTTTCTTTTTGGCATCAGCCTCTGCTTTAAGTTTATCAAAATCTGGAAGGAGAAGAAGGAGGAAGAGAAGGAGCAACAGAAGAAGGAGAAGAAGACAAAGGAGAAGGGGAAAGGAAAAGGAAAAGGGAAGGGGAAGGAGGAGGAAAAATGGAAGGAGAAGGAGAAGGAGAAAGGGAAGGAAAAGTGAAAGGGGAAGGAGAAGAAATGGAAGGGGAAGGAGAAATGGAAGGGGAAGGAGAAGGAGGAGAAGAAAAAGAAAGAAATATTGGATCAGCCATTACTGTACATGGTTGAGTGGGTAGACAACTGAAGAACAGTTTACCTTCTAGCTACAGATACAGCTTATTCAAATGAGGGAAAGAATTTCCTGGAAGTGACAGCCTCTTAGCTTCCTTTGAAGGGACTGGAAAGACACAGGAAATGGCCACTGCAATTATACAGAGCCATAGGAATGTCCATTGCTCCAGGGGAGCAGATGACTCTACCTGAACTGTCTGAACATGCTTCCCTAAAGCTTGCTTCAGAGTTTCAGAACTGAAGACTAAAATCGCCTCTAAATACTTTCATGTCAGCCAGGATTCACAACACCCAATTATTATGTCAACAGAGGCAGAAAATGCTTGCAAGATCACATTATGGGCTTTCCTAGTAACAATACCAGGAAACGAAAAGAAACAGCTATTTGCTCCTTTTGGAAATAAGTCCAAATAATATTTTTGCAGTAGTAGTAGCGTTGCCTAATGGTAGGGCTGGTCTTAAGAAGATTTTTGCATCTCAAAATAAACAAACAAACATAACACAATTTTCCTTCTTTTCTGCATCTCCCCCCCAAATGATCACCATTACCATTTTAAGTTTTTCATTACCCTTCTTTGCATGAAGAGTGATGCTAAATCAGGTTATAATAAAAGGGAATCAATAAAATTAATACAAGTTTATGAAAGCTTAAAATCTCCCAGAATGATTGATGCAGGAATACAACACAGAAATGCACCGAAGGGTTACCACAGTACAAGATTAGAAATCAGGGCAAACAAGAAGATAGCCACACCAGTAGTACTCAGACTTATTGTATATATTGCTTCACAGTGCTTTTACAGCCCTCTCTAAGAGGTTTACAGAGTTGGAATATTGCCCACAACAATCCGGGTCCTCATTTTACCAACCTTGGAAGGATGGAAGGCTGAGTCAACCTTGAGCCAATGGGAATCAAACTGCTGGCAGTTGGCAGAATTAGTCTGCAATACTGCATTCTAACCACTCTGCCACCATGGCTCTTTAGATCTTTAGTTAATTCTGAAAAATAATCTTAGCTAGAAACAGAATCAATTCCATAATCCAGGTGTTGAGAATAGTCTTCACATATTTAGTTATAATTGTTAAGGAAGAACGTGATAGGTAAGATGACAACATGTATAAACCATGAAAAGTGACACTGCCAAGGAACTAACGAAGATGTAGATTTTGCTTTCTACATACCATCCCCAACGAGAGCCAAAGTAAACTGATTTTCCGCTTTGCCATCTTTCACATGGGCGGTGTAGGTCCCCTTGTCATCCTCGCAGAAGTCCTGGATGATCAGTTCCACCAGGCCTTTAGCTCTGTCAAAGTTGATCTTATGTGTCTGACGTAAAAAGCCAAATAGGAGTTAGTCATGAGTAAAGAGAAAGAAGGCTGTATCAGCCAACGTCTCTTCCCTCTGACTTCCAAGACCATTCTCACATTCCATTACAGTTTGTGAGTAGAAGGAGGGAGAATTTACAGAGAAGATGCCGCCTTGTTTTCATCACACAGTCCTGAAGTTTGCACTAAACCAAGTTAGGGGAACTCACTGGGGTGCTTGAGAGCTCTTTTCCATTGAAGAGCAAATGAAGCTCAGCCTCTGGAGAGAGTTTCTCAACTTCTAGCCAAAGCCGTACTTCCCCTTTCTCCAGAACTTCAATGTTCCATCCAGATATCAGCTCAATCACTAAAAGGAATTGAAAATGGACATTATGGAAATGCCAAACTGAGCAGTGAAGTTCAACCAATGAAGTTCCCAGGTATTAATGACATCTGATGAATTATAGGTAGTCCTTGACTTACTACCGTTCATTTAGTGACTGTTCAAAGTTACAACAGCACTGAAAAAGTGACTTACGACCGGTCCTCGCACTTACAACTGTTGCAGACTTTCCACGATCACAGGACCAACATTTGGACACATGGCAACTGGCATATAATTTATGTCAGTTGGAGTGTCTCAGGCTTACATGATTGTCATTTGCAACTTTCTAAGCCAGCTTCTGACAAGCAAAGCCAGATTTGCTTAACGACCACGTGATTCACTTATCAACTGCAGTGATTTACTTTTACTTGATAAAAAGGCCATAAAATTGGGCACGACTCACTTAACCACCTTGCTTAGCAATGGAAATTCTGCTCCCAGTTGTGGTTGTAAGTCAAGAACTACCTGTATAGAAGATTGAATATGTCTCCTTCTGTGGCCGTCCACTTGAGGAGGAGCCAAAACTTTGGGTGTAGATCCCAGGTTCTATTAGAAGAATAAGGAAGTAAAGCCAGAAAAGACCTCTGACAGAAATATGAAGAGCCAATTCAAGTTGAGCAATTTATAGCTCTGGAACCCTGCCTGATTCACCCACCTATGCAAGAGATCAATTCAAATAGCAAGAACTATTTGTCTCATCCCTGCAAATTGCAGAAGAGAGAAAAAAATTTTCAAGTAGTGAAAAAAGATGTTAGTAAGATAAGGAACAAGGAGGAATTTCCACATATTTCTGGGCCTGACTCCATTCCCAACCTGCTTCAGGCCTCAACCAACATGTAGAGTTATCTGCATTTATTTTAGAAGGAAGGTACCAATTCACTGAAAAAAGGTGGTTTGGGCTTGATGTAAGCAATGATAGTCTAATGTCAATAAACCAGTGGGCTTCCTCTGCAGAAGACGTCTGATATCTCAAAAGATCTGGAGGGCATATTGGGTTACAAAAGGCTGGTTTTAACAACAAGACAGTGATTGTGTCACTGTGGTAGTAATAATAATTTATTATTATCCATTGGCAACTTACAGGGATTTCGAATCTCATGGCTGATCATTCGTAGTCGGTCCAGTTCTAAGAAATGAGAAGAGCAAGAACACACTTGAGAGACAGAATCAAGATTGGGTTTTAGTATTCAGGATGCCCCAAATCAGTTCTTCCTTTTTGTTTCACAGCCTGTGTTTCTCAACCTTGACAGCTTTACTATACGTGGACTTCAAATCCCATGAGAGTTAAACTCCACATATCTTAAAGTTGCCAAGGTGGAGAAACATTGCTATAGCTACATAAATACTAGATTGAGGAAAAAGTTGATGGTTGTTATAACTATCATGATCTGACAGTAAGCTACAAAATAAGGCTGAAAACCATACAATCACATTGCCTTTTAAAACAATAACTTCATTCGCCAAACCATAAACTGGCCGAGCCGAATGCTGAATTTGTTCATCCACCATGTGAAGTAGTCAATGTCTTGCATAAGGTAGGAAATTGCAACCTGTTTGTTCTATGCAGCGCAAAGAGATGTGCTCTTGGCACTAAATCACCTATCAAGAGGCCGCAATACACAAATCAGCAAAGCTTTTAGAAAACAGAACCACATGATCATTAGGAAGCAAAAGGTAACAAGCAACCAAATATTTACATGCAGAATAGTTGGCCCTCCCAGAAGTAGAATAGAATAGGATAGGATAGAATAATAACTTTATTGTCACTTTGAATGTTCACTAATTGGCATATATTAAAATGAAAATTCGTTGCACACAGCTCTCCAAGGGTCACCACCACCTCCAATATACACTACATAACCATGACAGAATAAATAAATACAAAATTATGCATGTCAAGTAGGGATTCTTTCTAAAATATTAGAGACCTGGCCTTTCTGATAAGGTGATAAGGTATGCAAAACTTTCTAGCTAATTTATCTGGAACAGAAAGGGAGAAATTAACCCTAAATAGCAAGAGCAATAGCGCTTAGACTTATATACCACTTCATAGAGCTTTACAGCCCTCTGTAAGCAGTTTACAGAGTCAACATATTGCCCCAACAATCTGTGTAACAACTAAAACAATTTTTCTGTAATTTACCTTCCTGAGTTAAAACATGGCTGGCAGAAATGTCTTCATCGGTATCCGTTACTTCTACCGAATATGTTCCCAGGTCCCGTTCAGTAGCATATTTCAGAATGACCTTGGACCTGAAAGAAAAGAAAATGCAAACATGCAATCTACACATCATATATGTTTGTATCCTGTAATTGTGGAAGGTACCCAGATTAATAATCAGGTGCAGCACTGCAGTAATCTTACTCCTTGAATGAATAACAGAATAAATTGTGCAAAAGTACCACAAAAATACAACAAAATACAGTAAACTCAGGAGAATAAATCTGGCAGAGTCTGCAAATATTTCTGATGTTTGCACGTGAGATAAGAGTTGAATGGGACCTCTGTGCATAAAATGTGAAGATAATAGGCTCAGAAGTGCATCTGGGGTCTCAAAATTGGTCACCCAAATGGGACTATAGGTCAACATTGAAATGAGATGTGGAAACAGATGCGTCTGAGTGCCAGAGACCATGGACAATCCAGCAAGTTCTAGATGGCGTGGGATGAATCAAAAGGCAAATTCAGACCCCTGTAGAAGGAATCTGCTTCATCAGGGGGCAACTTTTTTATTTCTTCTTTTGTTTCAAAGATAGCTTCCTATGAATTTGGCAGCATGCTACAGGAAATTGAGAAAACATCCCAGAAGAGGACAATAACAAACACATTTATATTGTTGCCAAGAAAATGACATTAATTCAGGAGGAGATAAAGCTCAACCTCATGTTCACTGCTGTGGAAAAAATTATCCTAAATTTCTACAAGTTCAGCTACTCCTGATGACACAGAAACTAATAGTTAGGTGCAACCCTAGTTTTCCTCCAAGATTTCATGAGAATTTACTTGTCATCTTTGTCTACAATTTCAACTCGGTCAGGATTTGGAGGTCCTTCATAGTCTTTGGACCAAATAAACTCTGAAGTGTCAACCATCTCAGGAGCCTCAAATGCCAAGTAGATAAAGCCTTCCTCATCTACCCCAACTTCAATTTCTTTGGTATCTGCAAAAGAGAGAAAGAAAGAGAGAGAGGAAATACTCAACACAGGAACTAAATTAAGAACTTCATCATCATTTCTCTCCTTCTCGGGCAAGAAATAATGTCAATATTCAAAAGATGGAAAGGTTAGCAGAGAAAGAGAGGAAGACAGGAGAAAAACAGAAAGAACAGCAATGTTGAGAGGAAAAGATAGAATAGAATAGAATAGAATAGAATAGAATTCTTTATTGGCCACGTATGATTGGACACACAAGGAATTTGTCTTCGTTGCATATGCTCTCAGTGTACATAAAAGAATACATTCATGAATAATCCATTCATGAAGAATCATAAGGTACATTACAAATACATTCATCAAGAATCATAAGATACATCACTTAGTGATAGTCATAGGATACTAAATAAGGAATCAAGTCATACTAGGAAACTAAATAAAACATTATAAATCATAAAGATACAAGCTACAAAGTTATAGTCATAAGTGGGAGGAGATAGGCAATAGGAAGGATGAGAAGAAGAATAGTAATACACTGTTAGTAAATAGTTTGACAGGGTTGTGGGAATTAGTTGTTATGATAATTATGATAAATAAATGATAGATAGATAGATAGATAGATATGCATAGATGCATGGATACATGGATGGAGGATGGATGGGTGGATAGATAGATAGATAAAGAAAAGTAAAATTTTTATACCTGGTTTAGTTTTCACTATCACAGGATCTGATGGCAGTGATGGTGGGCCAACACCTGCCTTGTTCTCAGCTCGCACTCGGAAAATATAACATTTCCCAGTTTCCAGGTCACTCAGCTAATGGGGAGCATAATATAGAGAAGGCATAGGGTTAACAAGAGATTGTTGTATGCCGCCTAGACTCCATGCGATGGATGGCCATATAAATTTGAGAAATAAATAGGGAAGGAGATGTCCAAAAGTGATAGCAATAAATCAACTAGTTCAGCCTTCCCTAACTTGATACCCTTTGAGTACTGATCAATATTATTTGATTTATAATTTTACATACTGTTTTTATGCTTTTAATATTTTATTTGCACACCACCCATAGTTCTTCTATGAGGGAGATGGGCAGTTCCTAAATATGATTAATAAAAAAAATAGAGTTTATATTTATTATTGACCTAATTCTCCTAGCAAATTACCTTCTTTGAATGGATTATAAATATAATTTCTCTCTCCAGTTCCAGAATTCCCAATCCATATGTTCATTAGCCATGGAGGCTGGAGAGTCTTGAAATTACAGACAATACTAATATATTTCTAATAGACTATTTGCAATCTGATAAAGTTTCAGGAGAAGTTCTGGAAAACTACTAAGTGCAAATTCTTCAGTTATCTATGAAACAACCACCTCCTTGCCATCCAAACAGGAGCTCTTAAACATAAGTTTCTGAGCTAAAGGATTGAAAAATAAATTGTTAGAATGTGAAACTAATCCACTTGCTGAAATGTTGTAATCTCATTTTCTCTCTCTCTCAATAAACCTTGTGGAGAAAGACTCTGAAAGACAAACTTGCTTTTTTTGAATTAACTACCATAAGCTTGACAATATCTGGGATCTCAAGCTGGGAAAATGTACAAATATCTGTGCTCATAAGTCCTAGTTATTCTCCTTCCATAAGTGATCAAATGACCACTGTCTATTAGCCATTATAAATCTCTCTGTTCAAAAATAATATGAATAGGTTTGACTTGGGACAGCATTTTACAGCCCCAGTCCACCCTTTGGCTGTTCCTGTCTAGCCCATGTGGATAGATTTTATTTTGGAGGTGATTATTTTTTTCAGTTGACATATGTGCATAGGTATATGTCTATGTACCTTCACAGCCGTATTGGTTCAGCCCTGTACAACAATCCCAGTTTCTCATGTGGCCACTTGGGAAAATTGCCCACCCGTCTTAGGCTCTCCAAGCTGTCCATAGATGAAGGGAGGTTGATAGGATTTGCAGAATTCTAGACTAATTCAATAAGTCTTCTTTTTTAATCTCAAAGACTAGAACTGATGCTGAAAGTTTATGAATCAGCCTAGAATTATAAACTTCATCCCTCCTTATTTTCCAGAAGTCCCTCAAGATTTAACTTTGTAATCAGGCCTGGGGGCCTCAAAGGCCTGGTGAGATCTTAGAGGATAGTTCTGTTGCTAATCAAATCTCTGTGTCTGACATGTTCATTGTTGTATTTCCTTCTTTTTCTTTTTTTTTCTGTATGCTGCCCAGAGTCACTTCTTGTGAGATGGGCAGCCACCTATATTTGATAAATAATAACTAAACTTCTTAAACAGCACTGACTGACAGCATCTATTAAAAATGGCTCCAAATTTATGCCAATTAAACCAGTACCTGTGGAAATGTGGCTTTGGATAGACTAATGTATCTCAAAAAACCACGTGAAGGCAGGACAAGAAGCAATGGATGGAAACTAATTGAGAAAAGAACCAACCTAGAACTAAGGAGGAATTTCCTGACATTGAGAACAATCAATCAGTGGAACGACTTGCCTCCAGAAGTTGTAGGTGCTCCATCACTGGAGGTTTTTAAGAAGGCATTGGACAACCATTTGTCTGAAAGGTATCGGGTTTCCTGCTTGAGCAGGGGTTGGACTAGAAGACCTCCAAAGTCCCTTCCAACCCTGTTATCCTGTTCTTCTGTTAATACATGTGATGAGAGATAGTTTGGTGTAGTGGTAAATGCATCAAGTTAGAAACCAGGAGACTGTGAGTTCTAGCCCTGCTTCAGGAATAAAACTAGCTAGGTGATTTTGGGCCAGTCACTTTCTCTCAGCCCTACAATGGAGGCAATGACAAACCACTTCTGAAAACCTTGCTGATAAAACTGCAGGGACTTGTCCAGACAGTCTCCAGTTAATCAGACACAACTGAATGGAAGGAAAAAAATAATGTACTCGTTTGTTTATTTAGCGTATGACAATGTACTTGGTGGCCCATCATAGAACTTAACTGCCAGCCACATATTATGACTGACCAAGGGTTTAAACATTGCTGCCATTAAATTTTTGCAACCCAAACCTTCATTTGTGTCTTTGATATTGGCTGTTTATTCAGTTGTTTCCAGGTGTCTGATCCTTCCTCGCAGGCCTCCACATAATAACCACGGATTGGTCCCGCTCCAGTATACAGTGGTGGCTCCCAGTGGAGCATCAGAGAGGTGTCTCTTACTTCTGTACATCTGACATCATAAGGAGGTCCTGTTTTGGAAGGAAGAGTGGATTTCAAGGCATCTATTCTGGAATACTGCAAAGATCCTTTAGACCTGTGATTCCCAACCTTATCCATTTTAAGTTGTATGGACCTCAACTCCCAGAATACCAGAATACTCCAGCCAGCATTGATCAAGTCAGAGAACTGATTCCACAATAAATATTGGATCTCTACTTTATTGATAAAACTATGATCAAATCTTGACAGCCTAACACAATCTTTTCTTCCTCCCAAACAGAGTCAAAGTGTAAATTGTTTATATTTCTTTCTAATGTTCTTTTCTCTTCCTTACTTTAAATCATGTTTTATTCTGGAAGATACATTTTTTCCCCAAGTCATATCTGTGGTTTTCTACAGCTCTGTCCACAGTCAGAAGAAGTTTGGTGGACCAAAAAAAGGAATCATAGATACATAATATTGGAAGGTTCCCTGTTATTGAATTCAAGTCCTTCAGTCTTGGAGGCTACAGGTGACCAAAGCTATATAGGTTTATATTTCCAGATAACCCATCTTATTAGTACATGTGGCTTGGATCTGTCCAAGATTAGATCTTTACCTGGTTCTGGCATTGTCCATTCCTCACACTTGAAAATATCACTAGGCACCGACACCTTCCCAACACCAACTATGTTCATGGCATAACCACGGAACTGATAAAATTGTCCTTCGTCCAGGTTGGTGACCTACAGAATCACCAGAGATATTCAGCATTTCTCAAAGCCTTTCCTTGAAAAAAGGGCATAGCATTTACAGAGACATGTCTTTGTATTCCCACTAAAAACTAAAACCAGCCTTTCCAACTGGATGCCCATCCCTAGATATGTAAAATTCAACTCTCAAAATTCCCAGCCAACACAGCTATAGAATTCTTGGAGTGAAAGAGGGAACTCGGGAAGCTGAAGTATGAATTATCTGAAGTGCATCAAGATGTGGAATGCTAGCTTAGTGAATATGGAAAACGTTCTAGTGTTTTTTAGAACACTTTTCAAATTCCTCCAGTTTTGTTGTCCACAATGTCACCCTGACAATCAAGCACCCATTTTAATTTTGTTTTTGCTTTTTTGGCAAAAGAAAAAGATAAAGCCATAATAAAAAATGGCTGCAATCCGAGAGGGACAGAAGTTGAGATCCCTGTCCAAGTCCAAATATGGCACTGACACCATACCGTATAAACCCGTTCAGCAATGGGCTTAATGTTGGTCTCATGCCAGTCAGTCTGTGATGTATCATGCTGATCCAAGAAATAGCCCAGAATCTTTGAACCACCTTTGCGTTTCGGAGGCTTCCAGCCTACGGTCATGGTGTTCTTCCCACAGTTCAGCAGGGCAAAACCTCGTGGGGTGGATGGAAGAGCTGCAAGGGAGGAAAAACATGAAAATATCATGGAAGTTGAGCATCTCATCAGCATGCTGCTGCTCTGCTTAAAACTCTGAGGCAAATGTAGCCTCGGTATTTCAATTTTTCCCATAATTGTTGAAAAATGGCAATAATCTTCTGCTATTTTTAGGTTGGAAATGTCAAAACAAAGATGTTTCCCATCATTTCCAAAGCTGAAGAAAAACAGAGAATCTTGGTCACATCCCAAAAGATTGTCTTGTCTTGTCTCGTCTCGTCTCCTCTCTTCTCCTCTCCTCCTCCACTTACCTGTTCTTGCCTTCCTCCCATATTTCATGGTAGCACATAGTGACCCTACACAATTCATCCTTCCCAAACTTGATCTTCTCTAGATGTATTGGATTACAGTTCTCATCACAGCCAGCCATGGAAGCTGGCAATGGCTAAAGTTAGGATTTGGCAACACCAGGTTGAAGGAGGGTATTCTGGATCAGATGTAGGTAGACTGCACCATACCACAATAGGTACTTACAGATTGCCTGTCTCACAAGAATGGGATCAGATTCTGGAGAGCTTTCTCCTACACCAGCTTCATTGACACATTTGACACAGAAGACATATTGTTTGCCAGTTTTGAGTCCTGGAACAGTAAATCTAAGAAACAAAACAGAAAGTCACCTATGCATTCTTCAGTGTTACTTCTTAGCACTGGTTTGTCACACTGGAGCAGTGTTTCCCAATCTTGACAGCTTTAAGGTGTGTGGACTTCAACTCCCAGAATTGGGAGTCTGGGGAATTCTAGAAGTTTAAGTCCACCCACCTTAAAGCTGCCAAGATTGAGAAACACTGCCCTAGAGACTCCAAGTATAAAACAGTGGAAGCTTTCAGTCATCTTAGAAGATATTGGTTATTTTCACACAAACATAGTGAATTTGGTTATTGAATTATCCTATTTTATGGGTATATGTCATAAAAAAACCAATATAGCTTAGATTCACACATCTTGCTAAGCCAACAAGCAAATAACCAAATTTAGCACATTGTGTGAATGCAACCAACCATGAGGTCTGCCAGATGCGAGATGGTAGACAGTTGTAATCAGCAGGATACTTTCAGCAATGACACTGACTTTGCAAACTGTCCTTCTAAAGGACAATTTTTCAGGTTATGATTGACCTTTCTAGTTGCTTGAATAAACCATCTCTAACTAATTCATTTTAAAGTGCTGATATCTCTGTGCTGTTATCTAAAAGAACCTATTTTAATTGTTGGCATTTCATTAGTTTGGCACAACATTCTTTTTTAGATCTTAGTTTGATTAATGAGCTGCTTCTAAAACAAACCCATTAAATAAAGAAGATTCCATGAGCATCACTTTGCCCATTACAACCAGTTCCTTTGTTGCTGAACAAAATTAAAGATTTGAAAAGGGAGAACATCTGGACTAGTTCAATGGAATTGAATCCACATGATAAAAAGGGAATGGCCAACTTGCAGCCAACTCACCACGGCCAAATTGCTGCAGAACAATTCGCCACAGCCAATTTGCCATGGGACAACTCACTGTGGAACAATTTAACAATTACATTTAATTATTCAAAATAAATAAGAATTATTTTAATGTTTGCCATTCACATTTCATTCTGTCCCTTCTTTTACATCCTTTCTTTAATGATTCTATTCCACCATTTCTTTGATATTAGTGTAACTCTTGTCCCACAGCGAGTTGTCCTGCAGCAAGTTGGCTCTGGCAAGTTGGCGCAGCAAATTGTCATAGACCCTGATAACATTCTTCCTTTCCTTGTTTTGAAACCACAAAACAGGGTACCATTTTCCCATTCCTCTCTCAGAAATGCCTAAGAGCTACAGAGATGGAAAGTATCACCAAATGAACTCACTCATGACAAGTGACAGGTTTGTTGTTGACCGTTTGCCATTCATCCGTCCCAACCTCCTGACAATAGATGTAATAACCCAGCGGTTCCTCTCCTTTTCTTGGCTTACTCCATTGCACGACCACAGATGTCTTGGTATCTCTGAAAGCCAGGACCTGAGATGGGGGTGGAAGTAGAGCTAAAAAAACAAAAAATGGGGGGAAAATGGAAACTTAAATGCAGCAATGACTTGAAAATCATTATGTTTCCTTTCAACTCTTCTCTAATCTCTATCAGCTAAACTAGTGTTTCTCAACCATAACTTTAAGACAGGTGGATGTCAATTCCCAGAATTCTCCAGCCAACAGCAGGATTTACTAGATTTTATTTAGTGACAATTAAAAGAAAGAATGAGAGATTACCAATCTTTTTTCCCAGAGAGATGGGTTCACTGGGCAAAGAAGGATTGCTCACTCCATATTTGTTCGCCGACCGTACTCGGAAACAGTAGGACTTTGCCTTCTCCAGACCAAAGACAGGGAAACTGGTGGAACCGACGGGAATATCCAGATTAACCATCTGCCATTTGTCACTCCCTGCAATTGACTGAAAAGACAGAAGGAAGCCCACCATTATTTGTCATAAAATGGGTTTCTATCAGCCTGAGGTAACAGGTTTTCTGCCAGGAGAAAAGAATGACCAACCCTGCATTTTCATGTCCAGTGACCAAATGTGGAAATCTGGAAATTCACAGGAATTGACTTAGTAAGGCTCAAACTATAGCTCTTAGAAGAAATTATGAAAAATTGCATAACTTGTGATGTAGAAATTAGAACGTTGCCTACTGACTATGGCTCTCCTCCATTTGGTGGTCTACCATGAAATGTAAAAACTAGCAATGTGCATGTTATTATTTTTCCATCCTGCAACTTCTTTTTTCTGCCATATCCCCATGATATTACCCTTATCTCAATCCTGGTGAAGGTCGTCAGGATTGGTAGACAGTTAGTCTTAGTATTCAGATTTGTTTGAGAAAGAGTTTGGTTTGGAAGAACCTGAATGAAGTTCAGGCTAATCTAAAGGTAGCTTTAGATTACTGATCTACTGATCGATCTACTGTAACTTGCAACTGTACTGTCTTTTTACCTTTTCTACGTAGTAGTTCAGTGGCTCCTTGCCTCTAGGGTCTGGCTCATCCCAGGAGAGGATCACATAATCTTCTCTGGTCTCACTGGCATGAACATTGGTGGGAGGCAATGGGATCTTAATCTCAGCTATAGGAAAGGAGAATTAAAATAGCCATCACACACACTGTAGTGATATCAGATTTGCAATAAAGAAATAATATCTAGGTTGGTAATATAGTATTCTTTAGTAAAGTTGGACTTCACTTCCCATACTTTCTCAGCCAAGTCCAACCTATCTGGAAAGCATGACTGCTACGATAGAATCAAGGGATGTGTCTATAAAGGAACAATAGAGCTGAATATCTAAATTTTGTCCACAGAATAGAGCTGAATATCTAAATTTTGTCTTTGCTTAGTTCTTGACATCTCCAAGAGAACATACTTTTTAGATCCTGGAGAATCACTGGCAGTTGGCTAGAAGATACTCAACTAGAAAGATTAGGTTCTGGTCCAACTTAAGGCAGCTTCCTGGGTAACTCTTTTGTTACAAGAACTTCCATTTGTAGTGGAAAGGACAAATTCTAGAATTGCTACTCCTCAAAATGTATAAGTAGTTCAATGTAACATGAAAACTCCTTCGGAATAGAGTACTTATTGGAGAAGTACTTAAGGAATGAAGTTGCCTATGAACTTACGTTCCAGTTCATCTTTTGAAACTATAATTGTCCTCATCCCATCATCATAAGGAATGTCTAATCAAAGGAAAAGAAAATTAATGAGTTGCAAGTCATACATTATAATTTATAGATACATAAATTATAGTTCAGTTGAATTGTCAAACTGAATAGACCATTGGATTGCTTCAGTTTGATTAATTTGATTAATTCAACCAAAGGGAATATTTGAACTGTCCCAGGACAAAAGTAACCCCTTGATCAATCTAGTAAAATATTTTTTGCTCCTTGGATGTGTTGGCATAGGATCTTTGTACCACTTGAGGTTATTGGTGGCACACATTGTCTTGAAGACTTCCTTCAATTCTTGTGAACCCTCACATGCTCTAAACCAGGAATGACGTACTTAGCAACCTCTTGGCCTCATTGGGGTCGATCATTGTCACAGGGCTGCTGGCCTTCGAAGGGTTACTGATTCCTGCACAATTGACAGCCTTCACTCGGAACTGGTAAGTCTTTCCTTCTGTGAGGCCCAAAACTGGTGACCTGCAAGTTTTCACCAGCTGGTCATTGTAAGGAACCCATTCATCTGTGCCCATTTCACACCTGGAAGGCAAAAATAACACTTTTGTACAATTGATTATGATTAAATAAATAAATAAATAGGAGGGAGGGAGGGAGGGAGGGAGGGAGGGAGATTGGACTACTATAGAGTGTAAACCTTTCAATGTAATAACCAATGATGGGGCTTCCACCATTATCACTGGGAGGTACCCATGAAAGTATGAGGCTGTTTTTGTTCACATCATGACACTGTACAAGGAGAGGAGATCCAGGAGCACCAGCTGTGGCAGCTGCAGCATCTGAAAAAGACAGGAAGCTATGGTGAGATTGTTGAATCAAGATAAAGGACACCTCACTTTTATCTACCATACCCTGAAATCATTGCTGGCGATGGGAAGTGTTCACTGTCATAAGTACAGTACTTAAGAGGTTGGCTAGACAACAGAGACAAGGTTAATTTGAGTAACTTTGGGAAAGTCACTTTCACAACTTTGAGAAAGGGCCTAGGTGGCGCAGTGGTTAGAGTGTTGAACTGCAGGCCACTTCTGCTGATTCAATCTAGCGGTTCAAATC
>JANHFL010004261.1:73820-90073 GCA_032468155.1 Oxyrhabdium leporinum
AAACGTTGCAAAAGAAACCGCCAATTCTACGCGGGAGAAAACCCGAAAAGAACTGAAGATACACATACAAATACCCGCGAAAACCTCAAAAAACAAATATATATACATATAAATATACATATATTTCTTTATCTCTGAACATTTTCATTCACAAGAATATATATATATATATATTATATATATATAAATTATATATAGTTTTCTTCATCTCTGAACACAAGACCCAAATCAGCACAATATTAATAATAATTTTAAAAAATCTAGACTTGGGAAAGAAATGGTTAATGAGTGCTTATTTGTGGTCATGTCGATGTTTGAAAAGTCTCAAAAGCCTGACTGGGAGGTGTACTAAAATGGGATTAGGTCAGTTGCTTTCTTAAAGATAGAAAGAGGGAGAGAAACAATGCAGCTCCTCTTGGCCGATGTCCATTTCATGCTGTTGGCTGCCAAAGACAAGTTACAATACCATCCATTCTACCAGCCCTCCCCCTGGGATAAGGCTCCATTTAGACACAGATGAAATGCTTGGGGGATTCAATGCATGTGGCCTTCTCAAGCACGTTCATCCACCCTGCCAAAGAATTTTAGGAACCAGCTCACTATGGCTGGGGACAAATGCAGCATTCAAACATAGTGCGAAGTTAGGTGACCAACTCTGGTGGCAAATGCCAGGGTGGGGGGAGAAAAGGGCAGCTCTCTGACTTTTCTTCAAGAATATCCTGGCTGTTGGGAGACAGCTGGAAAGGTCACATCACCTGCCCTGGTCTCCTAATTCAGCCTGGTGTTTGAGAACTAGACAAGGTGGCCGTTCATACCTCCCTTGGACTCTCTGTAGAACCAAGGAGTAATTTCCTGACAGAACAATTAATCAGTGGAACGACTTGCCTTCAGAAGTTGTGGGTGCTGCTCCGTCACTGGAGGTTTTTTAAGAAGAAATTGGACAGCCATTTGTCTGAAATGGTATAAGTTGGCCTAGAAGATGTCCAAGGTCCCTTCCAACTTTGTTATTCTGTTATTTTCTGCACCTCTCCAATGGAGGTACAATTGACTGTTTGGGAAACTCTGCCCTATATGTTGTATTAAAAAGTTAATCTACAGGGCAGGGTTTCCTAAACTGTGAGGTGTACAGCAATGTTTAAATCCACCTTTTCCAAAGTTTCATTGTGCTGTTTTCATTGTTTGTTTACTCTATGTTCATTGTAGCATTTGGATTTTTATGGAGATGTCTGTACATTAAGATTACACTAAAGGGAGGTGTAAGGGCAAAATTTTAGGAACCTCTGATCGGTGGAAACCCACTCCTCTCAGCCTTTTGGCCTTTTGGCATCTACAATCTGGCAACAACAGATTTGAAGGAGACAAAAAACAATTCCAGCTGTTCAACAGACATCAGAAGTGATTTTTCTGAACTCTGCCATCCCTCTGCTTGGAAACAGCATTCTGAGAAGCTGGCAGGAAGGGTGGAAAATTGGGGGTCCAAGAGGACTCTTTCATAGTGGAACATGTGGATGGGAACGGACGGGCATTGGGCCGTGATTGGTGATGCTGCTGCATCTGTCTGAAACAGAGCCAGATGCTGAGAGCGCAAGCAGGCAGGAATAGGGACTGAGGCTGGAGGTCTTCTGGACCACCCACTGCAGTCAGCATCCCTGTATCCCAGAAACAGCACAATCTTGACTTTTGCCTCAAATAGCAAAATATTTTGGGCCACCCCATGGGCAGCCAGATCTTCAGAAAGCCAGGAATAGAAATAGAAAAATATCTTGAAAACAGATCTCTAGTCTGATAGAAGGAAGGAATCTGGTCAAATATGTAAACTTTTTTTTTTTAATTTGAAAGTTCTCTTTTAATATCATGTTCTGAACATATGTGAATTTTTGCTGTATCCAAATGTCTGTTTTTTTTCTCTTTCTGCAAATATTGGGTAAAAGATATGAATCAAGACTTAGTAACTTTAAAATGTTTTCTAAATCCTACCAATCTGATTCAGGTTCATATGTAAAAAAATATTTGGCTTCAGAGAGGATGAGGGGTTTTGCTTCACTACCTGTCAAGAAACCTTAGCCGGATTCACATATTATGCGAAGCCATCAAGCACTGTCTTTGGCTTCACCTTGGCATGTTGTGTGAATCCAGCTAGTGCAGTAAATAAATCAGCATTTCTGCTTTAGCCAGAACATGTAAACCGAATCAAAGATGACTTCCTTAAGAAGTCTTAATGCAATGCATGAACTGGATCATGGTGGAATTATCCTCTTTTTCTCTTTAATTGATTTGCTACAAGCAAGAACAATAATGAAAGAGATGGTATGAAAACAATAGGATAATTATGACAGACAATACAGTCTGGTCCCTGAACAATATTATGAGAAGAGGCAGGGCAAGAGAGAACATGATAACACTGATAATTATTAAATTATTAAAAACCCTTCCCTATAATTATATATTCCTTATATTTAAGAAGATCCTTATTTCAAATTGGTTTTATGGCATGCATGCCGCATACTGAACCGGAAAACATTTTTAAAATTTTAATCAGAACATATCAGGCTAAGACTTTTAATAAACTGTTTATGCCTGAACACAACTGACAGGTTTTAAAATAGCCCATGTGTTACAGTGAAGAAACAAAAAATACTCAGCACACATGTCTCTATCACTCTTACATTGGTGAAGCTCAGGACAAGAAGACCAGCTTCAGGAATGTAGCGGACAGATGAACAACTGTTTTCTTAAATTCAAAATTTGACAGGTTGAGGAAGAACTAAGGAAAGAGAATTATTGCAAATTATTGGATTGAGGAAGTCCGGCTGGATGAAGCAATAAACATCTGTATCAAGGAAGCTTGTCCGGACTAGAAGCGTCAGAGACAGATGGACACATGGACATCTCAGGAACTTTTGAGTTAGATCACTGCACTGCCCTCTGCTTGGTGAAGATGGTTTGCCAATTTCAGTTAACATGAAATGGAACAACCGTGATATAGTTTGCACAATTGTAGACACATCACTCTTATTCTTGTTGTGCAGGTTGCCCAATGACTTCTATCTCAAGGTATAGATGTGTTGACCTCAGGATTAAAATGGCTTGGATGATCAGATTTTGTTGGTAAACCCTGGCACATCCATTGAAACTGCAAACATGATTTTGTTTGTGGTGCAACTAATGAATAATGGCTGAGTTTCAACTACCCAAGTAAGATGTTCTTGATGTGTCTAGCCACGACGGTGTGCTTTTTGCCTTTAGACCGGGGGTGTCAAACTCACGTTGTCATGGCGGCGTCACATGATCTATTGGGACTTTTTTCTCCTTCGCTAAACTGGGTGGGGACGGGGCCAGCTCGTGACGCCTCCAGTCTTTGACACCCCTGCTTTAGACCTATATCAGAATACATTTCCCCCCTGAGCTTAACGTGTTCGCTTCTGACTGAAGTAGAAGATTTGGTCATATTATTTTAATGCTTTGTTGGCTGCATGACAATTAGATGAAGAGCAGTATGCAAATAAATACTATTACTGATGTTGCTGTTCTCATGACCTGCAAGAGGAAGTCTGCAATGGATCAGAGGGCATCTGAGAATATTTTTTTCCTTTGCAAAATGCCATGAATGAGATGTCCTTGAACTTCCTGTTCTAATATCCCTTACGTTTCTTCCACAGCAATCTTATCTGCGTAAGGTAGCCCGGATGTAGCTCACTTAAGATCTTTTTGCTGCAAAAGTGATGTAATTCCTTTCATCAGGGCAAAACAGAAAAAAGAAAAGCAATGGGCTTGGCCTTGAATGAAGCCCTGCCTGTCTTTCTGCCTGCCTGAACCGGTGCTTGAGAAAGCTGAGAAAAGATTCTGCACAGGATGCTTGGCAGGTGAAAACACACATTTTGAACAGGGGTCTGATTTGAATGGGTGGTAGACAGATTCTCTAGGATTTTGCAAACACCGATTGCAAAAGTACTTCTGTAATCCAACTGGGGTACAATAGTGGTGGAATGACACACACCTACCTTAGGTCTCCTGTTTCCTGTTAACTCTGAGTAGCATTACAAGTTGAAAATAACCAACAGTCTTCTGGCACAATAAAAGAAAACAGATTGATTTTGCATGAACTCTGGCCCATAAAAACCTCTACCAGGAGAAGACATTTGCCTGCCTCTGAGGTAGTACATGAGATTTTGTTTTGAGTTTTAGACTTAGATTCCATCAATATCTATTCGAATGCTCTGCTGACATCCACAGGCTCAAAAGATCTGCTGTACTCTGCTTCACATTGCACGATGATTTAGCTGTGAAAACAGAGTCCAAAGGCTGAGGACATTCTGTCTGTTCCTCTGGGTTGGAGGAATTTGCTCAGGGAGAAACTCATGGTCATCTACAAATCCTGAACGGCTATTCTTCATCTCAGAGCAAAAAGACTGCGAGCTTGAGAAAAGTTTCTTTGAAATTAAAACAGAAATTTAGTGACAACTCCTAACTCATGTTCCTCTTAATCAAATTCAAACACTGTTTGATAGACAGGTGGACAGTTTTATGTCTAGAAAGTTCCCTTTTGTGGAAAAAAAAAATCAAATTTCTTCCTATTCCATTACCAAATTTCTTACGAATCATAGGAAGAGTTAGTTGGTAATGAATGGAGAGGAATGGTTGGAAAAGAATAGAATTAAATTTTCACCTAAACAATTAAAAGACTATTTGGGCCTCATAAGAGAGTGCCATAAGAAGAGATCACTGTCAAAAATAGATTTGCCATGGTTCAATCTCAGGAAATGTTTCTGATCTCTTTCTGCCCATCAACAAATAATTCCTAATTCAAGTGTTAGTTTCAGTCTTTTCAATTTATTGCACACATTTATCTTATGTTCATTGCATGTGATTATTTTTCAATGTACATCATCCATCCTTTGTAATGCAAATGCACTGAAAGGGAAAGAATATGAAGCTTGCAACCCGATGCATAAACACACTTGAAATAAGGAATGCTGACCAATGAAGACCTCTGTTTTAGAAAGAACCCCAAGTACTTGTAACCATCTCTGACATCAACAGTGGCATCTTAGCAATGTGGCTCTTAATCTCATAAGTGCTATTACAGGTAGTCCTCGGCTTACGACCACAACTGAGCCTCAAATTTCTGTTGCTGAGACAGTTGCTAAGCGGGTTTTTGCCCCATTTTACAACCTTTCTTACCACAGTTGTTAAGAGAATCGTTGCAACTGTTAAGTTAGTAACATGGTGGTTAAGTGAATCTGGCTTCCCCCATTGACTTTGCTTGTTCAGAAGGTCGCAAAAGGTGATAACACCATAACCATCACGAATACATGCCAATTGCCAAGCGGCTGAATTTTGATCACGCGACCATGGCTAGGCTGCAACGGTTGTAAGTGTGAGAAATGATATAAGCCACTTTTTTTCAGTGCTATTGTAACTTGGAATGGCCACTAAGAGAATGCTTGTAAGTCAAGGACTACCTGTATCTGCATGGAGAGCTTCCTTATGGCTAGTTTTTTTCCTCCAACAGCTCCATGCTGGACTCATCTTGAATATGTGCCAGACAGAATCAGGCAAACGATTGAAGCAACAGGCTCACTTTAACTAGGATTTGCTTTTTAGCATAAAACAGTGAAACAGACAGTCTTCAACTTACAATTATTCATTTAGCGACTGTTTGACATTACAGTGACACTGAAAGTGGAGACTTATTCTTGGTGTGCACATTTACAACCTTCACAATATTGCCATGGTCCCATAATCAAAATTGTGACCTTCCCAGACAGATTATGACATATAAAAATCACAGCAGTTGTTAAGCAAATCTGGCTTCCCCCATTGACTTTGCTTGTCATAATCTGTCTGGGAAGGTCACAATTTACACACACACACACACACACAATAATTTGATACGTATAAAATAGAATAAAATGACATAAAATTATATTTCTTTATCACCCCTGCAATCTACCCCAATCGGCCCACATATGCCGATCTCAGTGGGACCATTTTGGTCAGAAATTGTGCTGTATTAAATGTTGTTCTCAGATTCTGGCCACACAAGAGGTATATTGTTTTAATATGGGCCTCCCACTTTAATATGTGGATCAAAGTAATTATCTTTCACCCCCTTATATAAATTGAATAATATATGAATCAGATCTTCTACCTCTTCACCTTTAACAACTGCTGTGATTCACTTAACAACTCTGGCAAAAAGATCATAAAATCAGGTGTGACTTGTTTAACAACTGCCTTGCTTAGCAACAGAATTCTGATCCCAGTTGTGGTTTTAAGTTGAGGACTGCCTGTATAAATAAACACTTTCTAGCAGTTAAAGTTGAAGTGCCAAGTTGTTGAAGCACCACAAATCCTTGGCAGGACATTAGAATGATATACAGACAACCTGCAGTGTTAAAAAAATGAGTATCAAGAGCTTGCCCCATTAATATTCATCGTGCTTGCATGTGAGAATTAGGAATACCTGGTCCCTGTTTATGGGAAACCACAGTTTGCAGTTTCATCAGCACCTATAGGCTATAGTTTGCATTTACCTAAAACAAAAAGTATTAGTCATGAATTAACGTTAGATGTTGCCATGATTTGATATGGTGTGATGGAAATACCTCACTCTCACCCAAGCTGCTTCTATTGATAAAGGAATGCAACCTATTTTAGAAATAATAAATAGAAATAATTTAAAAGGGATAAGTTATTTGGGGCCTAATAGAAAATAATAGGTCATTTGTTTTTAATTTTATTTCTCTTCATAGTAACTTAAAGTAGAAGAAAAGAACAGAATAAAATGTTCTTGTAAAATAAAAAGGCTGGTGGGATAGGATTATTTCATGCAAAATAAAATTGAAGAATCTCAAACAACCTTTCAAAGCAAGTTACATATTTGAGAGGGGAGAATATTACATACCTTGAGGATGAAAAATGTTTTCCCAATGTTAAGGATCCCAGTGGAGTAGAGGAAAACCTGAGCAGGGTTGGTGAAGGTCTCAGTTCTGAAGAAGAATAAAATCCACGGGAGTGATGTCTGTCCTTTGCTTGATGGCATTAAGCATGACTATCTCCACAAGAATGTGTCTAAGGATAAACTGCCCACCCCTGCCGCCTTAAATATAGAATTATCTCATGTCACTTCAATGACAATGGAGCAAACCATCCAGGATTTATGATCTCTCTGCATTGAGAAATCCAGATTATTTTTCTGGCTCGCGAGTACTGATATCCATTGTCAGACCAGAGCTAGCAAGAATAGCTGGAGTGTAGACTCGCTCATAATTCTGCTTTGAACAGATGTCTGTTTGATGCATAATGGATTTCTTGACTTCTTTTGAGGACCATTCACATGGAGCTGGCCTGTGAAACTTCCCCCTTTGCAATTCTCTCTGAAGAATTGGCAAGGTCTATCTCCTGGAAACAAGTTCTATTCATTTGTCAGTCTTGTTTTAGTTTTTGAGATGGAGTTAAGGAGAAAGATTTACAATGAACAATCAAGGGACTTGATTTGCCTCTTCTGCTCCTCCCTCCCTCCCTCCCTTCCTTCCTCCTATTAAAAAAGTCACACTTCCAAACACTGGCAAAGGACCAGAATTTCCATTGCTAAGAGAGGTGATTGTAAGTGAGTTGCACCCAATTTTACAACCTTTTTTTCTAAGTGAATCCAACTTCCCCCATTGACTTTGCTTGCTGGAAGCCATCTTGGAATGTCACAAATGGGGTCTACAACTGTCAAATAGAGGACGGTTGCCAAGTGCCGAATTTTGATCATGTGACCATAGGGATGCTGCAACGGTCATAAGTGAAAGGTTCAGCTGTAAGTCATTTTATTTTCAGTATAACTAATTTATTTATGGTGGTTGCAGTGTCCCACTCAGCTTCCAACATGCAAACTGCACTGATGCGCTTAATAATCAAGCAAGAAAGGTTGTAAAATTGGGCGCAACTCACGTAACAACCCCTTGCTTAGCAACATAAATTCTGTTCTCTGTTGCAGTTGTAAGTTGAGGACTACCTCTCTACAACTTAAAGTTTGTATGGACAGTTTACAAGATTACAAATAACTGGTCAATTAAAAATCAGAGTTCCTTGAATATTATTCCGTTTGCTGAGATCTTCTGAGACTGCCTTGAAATTTGATTTAATAAATGTGAGTTCAGGAATTTCTTGTTGAGAAATAGTAGGTGTAAATATCTGTCATTCCCCCCCCTCCCCAGTCACTTTGAGGTCAGTCAGTATGTATTATCTCCACCTTTCCTGCCTCCTGTCCCTATTTAAATCCAACATAATCAAACCACTCTTGATTAAAAAGTGAGCTACAGCTCCCCAAATGCCTTTTAATAAAATTTGATTGCTGGATTGTTGAAACCTGGCTGCTTCTGGTTTTTGATCAAAATAATGTAAGTATGATTAAAAACGAAGATCGTGTCCATAGGCTGGAATCATTAGCCTAAGATTGTGTAAAATACACATACGCACACACCCCAAAGCATACAAGAACATTATAACTGGAGGGCACAAGGCACACTTAACTTCAGCTAAACCAAAGTTCCGGCAACAGAATGAACGACAGCCCTATTTTAGTATGTTATACAATCCTAGCGTCTCTGTGTTGCTGTATTTAATGTACTTATTAAATGCAATTATGCAATTACCTCAATTTGCTACGCCAATTAGTGACATTCAAGTAGGATAAAACCTAAGCAGCCCTTGTGTGTATCAGAAACAAGCAAACTGTCAGCCTTGGGAGGCCTCTGCGGCTGCTACATTTTAGTGCCTGGGAAATTGGGAGGGGGGATATTCACATGTAGCCGTGGAGTATAGACACAACAACATTCTTCCCCAGAGAGTAAACGACATATCAACTTGCACCTGGAAGAGGAGTGCCAGAAGGAAGGCATCCCTTTGACCTGGAAGTGGATTGGGCCGTGTGATCATTGGGGACGGCCGGGAGGTGGATCTTTGAATTTCTCTTGGGGAGGGAAAAACCTGGGGTTTCAGATTCAGGTTTTCCCCAGATGTGCCAACATTGTTTCTCTAATAAATTCTTACTTAGATAACTTGGTTTCCGAGTGCTGAATGGATATGGGGGGACTTTGCTGGAACCCTGACAATTATGCTCTTTGAATCGGGGATAGGTACTGTATGTGGGGATATATTTTTTTCCACCTAGGTATGTTTTTGGATCATTTTAGATCCATTTATATCAGGGCTGTCAAACTTGCATCATCACGGTGGCATCAGGTGATGTATCACAACTTTTCCCCCCTTTGCTAAACCGGGCATGGCCAGCACATGATGCATCCGGCCTGCAGGCCACGAGTTTGACAGCACTAATTTATATTATCAATTTGGGTAGATTTTTTTGAGAAACCTCTGATCTTTTGTATGTTTCGATGCCCTAACTAATGGCCTCAGACTTTGCATCACATGTTGCTTTTAGAATGAAAGTATAACCTCTGGTGAAACATCTTGACTTGACCTGAAGAAATGAAATTGCTTGACAATCATGTTTATTGCCTGTAAATTAACAAAATACAAACCAGGAATGGTGAATTTCTACAACTTTATCTATAACTGGTCACCTTTGACCATCTTTGGAAACCTTTCCCAGGAGATTCAAAAATTTATAGGCTAGATTATAATACTGAAACAGATTAAATAACAAAATATACAGGTAGTCTTTCTTAAAATAATCTCTCTACCTCCTTCCCAGTTTATTGTTTTCCATCTGGTCAGGGGATCATGGGACCTCATTCTACCCCACACATATGGAATCCAGTTGATATTCGAACTGTTTGCTATTATTTCTTTTACAACCAATTTCCCTATATTAGATGCTGCATGGATTCCCTCCAGTTGTGTGACAACCATATTCCTTGGCATATTCTGAGAGTTCAAACCTACACGTCAGAATGTGTGTTTTTTCATCTTTGCTGTAACATTCGAAAGGGAATGAATATGAAGATAGGCTGCCTGTTACATTATCTTTTGTAGCAAGACTCACCTAGCATCAACTCCAATTAAATTTTGATATCTGGTGAATCATAAGAAGCTGATAACTTAATGCATCTCTTGACAGGCAGAGGACACAGTCAAATGTGACCTATCTGCAATTTCATCTTGATATATTTCTTGGCCAACCCTCTTGTGCGTACACTCACTTTTTCCTCACACCTTGCCATCATCCTACTGTGAGGAGTGAACCAGTGTCATAGCTTTATGAATGTAAAATTATTTCTGATCTAAGTTAAGCATTGCAATGGACCCTTCAAAAGTATGCATTGTCCACTGCTGGCAGGTTTTAATATAAATGTTGAGGTTTTTTGGCAAGGTTTCTCTTAATCGCATTTCTGACTTGTTTTCCTCATCTTCCAAAATATGTACATGTCACAATCAAAGCTTCCCTTTGAGGACCAGAGCTATTAACCTGCTTGCAAACTATTTGGGAACTTTAGCAAGTGAGCTATGAATTAACTTCAGCTGGTCCACTTTAATCACTTTGTCCATGCTTTTTCTTGGTCAAGTCACTGTTAGGCTCAGCAGTGAGCTAATACCTACTTTGACACTTACCAGAAGCAGCCAAACAGGCTGACCACAAATGCTTCAGTTATAGGAGGTGTTAGTCTAGTTGTTCAGTTGTGGATTTGTAACTCTGTTGAAGAATTTTGCCAGTGGGTCCATTACTGGAACAAGGAAAGGTAACATAGCATTTTGCTTAAGCTATGGTCAAGAATGTCTGAGAAAAAATCCTGAGGTAAACAGTTCATCATTAACATGTTTAAAAAACACAGCCAGAGGTGGAGAGCTTAGCTAATTAAGTGCTTATCATGGGATGTTAGCTTAAACTGTGCATCTCTTCAATAAATCAGGAACAACTGATGAAATAGCAGGAAATTCCATTCTTGATGGGCCTCTTTCACAAATAGCAGAATGTCTTATTCTCAATTGATTTGCTGGGGTTACAATGCCAATAAACCCTGAGTAAATGGAACAAGAGGCAAACATTATATAGTGTGACCTTTGCACAATGACCATGATCTGCATGATATTTTATTCCAGAGGCCTCCATAACTTACAAGACTGTAGATAAGGGATAAATCAGTCAATGAGACAAGAAGTCCTATTTTAGGAGAAGACAGTTTTCTCCATTATTTGAATGATTCTTCAACTCTAGTTGAATGGTAAAGGACTCTAAGAAGAGGTGGCCTTGTATTGCCTCCCCTACCATGAGGACAGAATATTGAGCAGCAGGCATGCAGCCTTGTTCATGTTATAAAAAGATGTATAATTCTTCTGCTTAAATGAGAACTATTAATGTGCACCTCTGTTTTTATATTGGCATGTCAATTTTATTCAGATATGTGTACTTTTTTGTGGCTTATAATTATAGTAATAATCATAGTTAAACACAATCCCCCCATTTTGGGATGGGATATTATTATCAGCCAGGTTAATTACAATCTAAACCAGTTTACTTGCAAATTTAGTAAGTGCATTCACCCAACACCCTAAGCCTGATTAGTTTTAACCTTGTTTAATTGGAGCAGAGGGGCATTGGGGCTTGGCATGCTTGGGAACTCAGCCCAGCTGATTCATTTCTAATTCTATTTATTGTGCAAATCCAGAGAAGGGTTTAATTCAGTAAGCAGGCAAATGGCTGATCAGTGAATCCAGCTATAGACTGATTTTAAAAAAATCCCAGAAATGATCTGCAATAGTCCACCCAATCCCACCTTGTATTAGATAGCTTTCTTTTAATGGGTGACTCACAACACGGATTTCATTTGCAGCCCATTTGCTTTCTAAAATGTAGAAAGAAAATGACAGCTGTTATGAAAATTCAATGCATTTCACATTCAATGTGAAACAGTGAAGTTTCTCCTTCATGGCAGGCAATCAAGAGCTAGAAATTAGTTACTAAAGGCACAAGTAACAGTAATAAAGTAGTAAACAGTAATAAACAAGTAAACAGAAGATATTCAGCCATTTTCCTCCCCTCCCTCCCTTCCTTCCTTCCTGTTTTGGGTGGAGGAAGCCAAGTGGAAAGCAAACTGCTCTTCTACTAACCTTTAGAACAATTATTTTGCTGCTAATTTTCAATGCTATGATGGAAGGGGGAGGGGGACATTGGAAACCTGCATGGAATTCATAGCTTGTAAATTCCCACTCACCTTTCAGGGTCAATGGAACCCCCAGAACAGAGAAAATTCCCAAATCTATCCCTATTTACTTACTTACAGGCAGGAAGCGTAATATTCCATTTTTCTATTTTTCCCTACAGACAGCTATTCTGTGAGATAGGTTGGATTGAGAGAGTGACTGGTTCAAAGCCTCCAAGGGAGCTTCTGTGATGGAGGGGAAACTTGAACACAAATCTCTCCACTTCTAACCCAACAGTTTTACTGCTATACCATACTGGCTCCCTAAAATCTGCAATTTTATTCACCCTCCCCCTCTCCTGCATGGCTTATGTCCTACGGTGGCTCTTGAGATGTCAGTTTTGGAACTTGCAGGCACCTAGCTTAGAGTTATAATAACCAGGGTCAAAAAAATCTGGCAAATCAGTAGGTGACAGCAAAGAATTCCACTTGAGGTTTTTATTCCCATTCAATAGGTTGACTTTAAAGCTAGCTGAACTGTAAGCCCAAGCATATTATTTTTTAGTAGCTTTCATATAGATGCTAAATAAGCACCAGCATCCCAGGATAATTTCTGATCAGCCCGATTGATGAATATGATAAAGGAACTTAACCTTATTGCCAACTTTGAAAGAACAGATGAAGACTCTTTTACTCGCATTCTGATACAGAGGGCTGATACCAGTAAGTGGAGGCAAATTCTTCTAGACCTCAAGAATTCAAGTAGCATTCTCAACATTTAAAGTCCCAACTTAGCCAGGTAAAGGAATGGTGACCAACAATGGAAATGTTATGAGAGGTGAAGCTTTGGATTATGGCAATTTCAGGACTGTTCAGTTTCAGTTGCATCTGGTTGGGAAGGACAGAAAACAAGTAGTAGGATTGCTTCAAGAAGGAAGGCTTGTTGGAGTTGAGAAACTTATGCCTGCTATCCCAAAGGTGCTTTTTCAAAGGGCAACTGCCCTGTGTTTTTTCTTGAAGACATTTTGCTTCTCAATCCAGAAGTTCTGAAGAAGCTCCCTGGATTCTTCAGAACTGAAGAAGCTTCTGGGATGAGAAGTGAAATGTCTTCAAGGAAAAATAAAGTTCAGTTGCCTTGTGAAAAATCACCTTTGGGACAACCATGACCTGGATGACTGAGAATCTCCATAGACATATGCCTGCTATATTCTTTGGTCTATGAGCAACTTTCCTGCCCATTGAACATTAATGTTGGGATCTTTGTTCAGACATTGGGTCCTTTAACTGTTTGACACCCTTCAGTTCTAATAAAACTCTTAAGGCCATGAGTTCAAAGAAAAGAGTAAATAGCATAATGATTTATGATTGCTGTTTATTCCCTGCCGGAGTGCTATTGCGCTTGCTAAAAGACTATATTAACGAGAAGCCTTTGCATCATGTTGATCGAACTGGCTTACCAAATGTTATAATTTGCCAAATAATCCAAAATTGGTTAAACTGCTTTCATATTTGTTCCAGGTTGGCAGGGGATCTCTTTTCCTGACTGACTGTTTTAATCCAAGTTAATTTCATTAGTATAGGACTATTCTATTCTCTCACTCTTAGGGTGCAGACTGAATAAAACTCTGATTACATTTAGTCATTAAGATCCTTGAGCGGTTGGGATTTAGGATCTGACATACTGAAAGGGTCCTAAACTGGAGGAAACTACATGTTAGCATGATAATTTTTTGGCTTCTTAGCAAAATCCATGTTAAGTTTACATGCATTGGGGCTCATTTATATTCCAAGATCAGATACCCTATTTTTATGTTCCATCTTTTGCAAAGAAAAGACAAGAGTTAGTGGTTTCCACTTTTAAGTGGAGATCAAGAGGGCTCAAAGATGAACATGCCAGGGGTTGTCTTTTAACGGAAAATCTCTAAATCCAGGTAGATGAAAGGCCAGAAGCTTAGGTGAGATGTGCAATTGTGTATTATAAGTGGGGGAGGGGAGCTGTGGGAGGAGAAGTTGCTCTGAATATTTAGCTGTTTAAAAGGCTACTTGGTCTTGTGCATTCAAGCATGTTTGCTGATGCCCTACATCTCCTTTGGACAGGGTCTTTATATTTACCAGTAACATGACAGGTACAAATTAGGTATTTCCCATTTGGAAAGTAGTAATGCTTATTGCATGAGGCTGATATGAACCAGTAAGAATTCCATTCATTATGTGGAGTCCTTGGTGCTGTCTGCAGACGTTTCATTGCCCAACTAGGTAACACCATCAATGCTACAAGGGAGTGGGGTTTGTTCTCATTTTATATATTAGTGGCTTGCCATATTTGTATTGGGGGGGAGGGTGTTCTCAGTGGGTCCTTGATTAGGCTGTTGTTTGCTGTTCAATTTCTTTCTTTCTTTTGGTCTGAGTTGCTAGTTTCTTGATTGTGATAAGCCTTGCAAAATATTAATAGCAAACTCTAACAAAACAAATGTCTGTCCTTGTGACCATTTTTTTCCTCCAAAACCAGCACTACCCACAACTATACTGAATTACTGCCAAATATACATTTCTGAAGCATTGGGATAAAGTTCTCCTTTGCATTTCTCTTCTTTCCTGTCTCTTTCCTTCTCTCTTTCTTTGGGTACATGGAGATATCAGGAACCAACAGTAAAAGTACACAGCTATCTTCTGGCTTGTTGAACCCTTGACCAGTGAACTAAGGTAATAAACAACTCTCTCATCTGTTCTTTCAGTGAAGCCTAACATTAAACACAATCTTTTTTCTCATCATCAGTCAGTATATATTCCTCTGAACCCATACAAATATTTCTATAAACCTAGTCTTAAATCAAATAATAGAAGGACTTTGCCACAGTGTTCTTTCTCTAGCTTATGTAGCCTTCTTCCTTGTTTCCTTGCTTTCTTTTGTATATCTATTTACAGTCTCCTTCATGGTTGCAATGGAATGAAATAAGGAGTTGCAGGAGTCAGGGGGTCCTTCCCAAAGGGCTAAGAGATCAGAGCTTAGAATGCCCGCCAGTTCATAGAGTATGTTTACTCTAGAGTATGTTTATAGTCATGTAGATAATTCCTTTACTCTGGCAAGAGTCAGTCTGTAGACAAACAATGAAGACACTAATTAGATGCATTTTCACATGTTGTTCTTGGTTCTTTGTGCCTGACAGTAGTAATTGCTATGTTCACTTTGGGACCCAGGAGGTATCTGCACAATTTGTTCACAGTCATACAACTCATGACATGTCCCAAACTGGGATCTATCATTTAACACACCTAGGATCATCCTTTGGCTTTTCCCCATTTGATCCCTTGGACCAGCTTCAACGTTCAAGTTGTCTCTATCAAAATAAATCTCAGTTATCCTACAAATATCTCTGCCAAACCTAGCTGGGAAATATTTCAGAAACTTATCCAGAAGAATTGACTCCAAGCCACCATGAATTTGTTTAACTCAGTAGGAATATACCTGCCTCCAAGACATCACAGAAATACCTCTATCAGATCTGTTCCCTCAATACTCTGCTTTCATTTTACCAGAAATATCTCTGATCAATTTGGCCTCAAAAATTCTGAGGAATGCCCTTACCAAAATATCATGGTTTTGTACAAGTCTAGATTTGCACACATATCACCTCTCTTGCAAAAGCTCTGTTGATTGCTGATTTGCTTCCAGGTACAACTCAAGCTCATGATTGTCACCTTTAAAGCCCGAGTTGGCTTGGGGCCAGATTATTTCCCAGTTACATCTACCTGACCCACCAGAGCAAGGAGGCAGGATATGTTAAGAGTCCCCTTCTCTTAAGGAGGTCTACCTGGTTGGACCAAGAAGGACCTTTTCTGTGGTGTCTCCCTCCCTGTGGAACATCATCCTTTCAAAAATAAGATTGGCCTCCACCTTGATGTTCTTTTGAAAGGCCTCGCAGACATGGTTTTGCCAAGAGCTCTGGGGACCTCAGAAAATTATGGAGTCCATCAAGTGTTGTTGCCAAGGGGGAGTGGGAGGTTATTGGATTTTGTATTTTGGAATTTTATTTCTGTAAGCCCTGAGTCACCATAAGTAAATTGAGTAGCCATATTCATTTTTACCATAAATAAATAAATAAATAAATAAATAAATAAATAAATAAATAAATAAATAAATAAATAAATAAATAAATAAAT